>PVKH010021976.1:0-14205 GCA_004027955.1 Chaetophractus vellerosus
CCTATTCTTGTAAAATTGAAACTTAACCGAATAATATCTTTGCTTAAGAGCTACCTCCTGGAAATCTTGTTACTCAAATGTGCCCTCTCTTTAAGCCAAACTCAGCTTATAAACTCACAATCTTACCCGCAGTGTTGGATATGATTGCCGGGGATGAGACTACCTGGAACTGAAGGATTATTACCAAACACCAATTAATGATGCATTTGGTAAAAGACGTTGAGCAAAAGGGAGAAATATTTAATACAAAAGAGTTTTTATGGCTAAGAGATTTCAAAGTGAGTTGGGCGATCATTTCGGAGGTTACACATTTGCACATCTCAGGAGGATCTCACTAACTGCCACAGTAAACTATTCTCATACACATGTGCTCCCGAGGGATCTAGAAACATCTGGTTACTATAGGCAAGTCACACAATCCTTTGAAATCAGAACCCTGTCAGTGGGTCTTACTTTTGAATATATGCACCCCAATATAACAGAATTGGACTCATTTATAAATAATTTCCCTACACATGGCTCCTCTGCCCCTTTTATTTGAACCTACAATTAGCACTTTACCCATTAAATATGTGTCCCAGAGACAAATGTTTAATATGTCTGTTCATATGCTGACTGAGTTCTGAATCTCAGCAGAGTTATAGTTAGCACCTATGCTCCAGCTCATCAGGCTTGCCCAAGACAACTAACAAAATGATGATAATGGACATTGCTGATCCTAAAAAACAGAGAGTATTATCTACATCAGCAAACAAGACAGTTCCTTCCATCATCCCCATAAGATTTAAGCCCCCTCTCAATCTGAAACAGGTTGGGCATCACAATCCTAAAGTCATCAAGATTGAGGAATGAATAAACATATACCAAAGTAGACATTATTATTGTAGTAATGGAAGATCTTGTAAAATTGATATAAAGATAATGGTTACCAGAGGTTCTGAGGGATGGAGAAGGGAAGAATGGTGGAACATGGGGCATTTTGGGGACATTGGAATTATCCTGCATGATATTGCTATGACAGATACAGCCCATTATACATTTTGTCAAAACCTATAAAATCATATGGTGCAAAGTGTAAACCATAATGTAAACTATAGGCCATTGTTAATAGCAATGGTTCAATATTTGTTCATCAATAGTAACAAAGTTACCACATTAATGTAAGATGCTTTTTATAGGAGAAAATGTGAGATGTGGATGGGGTAGGGTATATGGGAGACCCCTATATTTTTAATGTAACTTTTCTGAAGTCTACTTCTTTAAAAATAAAGCTAAAAAATTGGGAGGCAGATGTGGTTCAGGTAGCTGGGCACCCACCTACCACATGGGTTCAGTTCCTGGTGCCTCCTAAAGAAGAAAAGCAAGACAGCAAGCTGGGGCAATGGGCTTGGGATGGTGAACTGACATAACATGATGATGCAACAAGATGATGCAATGAAGAGACACAATGAGGAAACACAATGGGAGACACAACAAGTGGGGAGCAGAGGTGGCTCGAGGCAATGGTTACCCCCCTCCCACATGGGAGGTCCCAGGTTTGATTCTCCATGCCTCCTGAAAAATAAAAGAAGGCAAGCACACAATGAACAGACACAGAGAGCAAGCAGCGAACCAAACAATGAGGGGAGAGGGGTGAAATAAATAAATAAATAAATCTTTTTAAAAAAGCTAAATAAAAAAAAAAGGAATTCATGTGACTAGATTGGGCCCACCTGGATAATCAAGGTTAATATCCTCATCTCAGTGTCCTTCTCCTCAATCACATCTGAGATGTCCCTTTTGCCACTTAAGGCGATCTATTTATTGGTACTGCATATTAAAACATAGAAAACCTTGGGAGCCATTTTTTTACCTATCTCTATCCCTATGAAAGCGATTAAGGTAGTTACTTTTTCAGTTTATTTTATTCCATAATGTCAGAGAAATAAATGACAAAAGACACAGCTTTATTGACAATAACAACAAATATCATAGAAGAAAACTATGCCCAAGATATAAAATGTGCTCTACACAGTGCTATTAATCATTTTGTACTCTTGCACAAATACTTAATTTTTCAAGACTTTTTTGTTCCCTACTGAGGAAATGTAGTAAAAATCCATCACTGGAGTGTAGGGTTTTTAAGGAAGATAAACTTTGATGTTTGCTCTAAAGTTGAAATGTTGCGTTAAGATTTATTTTTTCCCGCACATTTATCTGGGCACCTCAATCTTTAAGAAGTGATCAAATTTTACTTTACTTCTAGGTAGTTTTTCAGTTCTTCCCCTTTTTGACAACTGCATATTCAGCTGGAGAAGCTAAGAAGACTTATCTACAGTATTTACTTCTTAGTTATTTTTAAGAAGAGAGTTATATTATCATAAGATCTGAAAGTAGTAAAAAATGTAAGAATGTAATGGCTTGGCAATTGAAGAATGGTATGCTTTTATAATTAAAAAAAGAAAAGAAAATACTTTAATGATAGGGATGCTACATAGTATAGTGGACAGGGTCACTCTTATTGATTATTAAAATAGTTATACATATTAAAAATGTCTAATAAATCGAAATCATTTCCTACTTTCTAATTAAAATCAAGGCAAAGAAATGGGCTTTCAGATTTGTCAGAATATTAAATGTTGACTTTATAATTTTTAAGATTTATGTCCTTAAAACTGTATTCTATAGTTTTCTTCATTATAAAACTGTCTTTATTTCAGATAACCAAATAAATGCTATCAATAACTGAATCTAATCACTACTGAAGTTGGCAAAAATACATAAATTAAATATATCTTTTTATGGTACTTTAAAATTCCGAGTGCTTCAGAGACCTCTGACTTTCTCAAACATGACATTTAAGACAAAGAAAAACCAAGTTGTGATTAACAACACATATAAGAGTGTAATTTAGATGCTAAGGGATGGACAATTCATCGAACTAAAGAATGTTAAGTTTCAATCTACAGTGTAGGGAAGTGTCTCTGAATACTTTATTGGTATTAAATGGCACCTATTTTTTAAACTTTTGTAATTTAATGACTATGTGACCCAGACCGGATATGTCAGTCAGTTAAAATTTGAACACAGGAAACATAAGGGTCAGAAATGGCAATTAACAAGGTAGCCTAATATAGTAGTGATGTTTAGGCTAAACTAAATAACATGAATAGAAAATTCAGCAACATATGGGGAAAAAAAGAGAAGATTGTTTTTCCAGTTCTATTCCAAAGCTGGTATTTGTTATTGTTAGATAGAAACTCTTATTAAATATACTTAATTTAAACTTTAAATAACATTAAGTTAGATTTTATGTTAACTGTTAGACGTTCAGCATGCATTTGGAGTTCCTGATCTTTTTTATCTAAAATATTGCTAATAGTACTTTAAAAATTGAATTTTAGCATATTTTTTGGAAAAAAGTTTTAGATATAATATACTTTGGTTTGAATACCACTGCTTAATAATTGTATGTTACAGGTAAATTATTAGTATCTCCTAGAGCCTCAGATACTCCTTTATAAAGTTGAGGATCCATTGGAGGATAAAGTATGAAAAATCCATAGCATCCACCATGTATTAAAAAATATTTTCTATTTTTATGATGGAAATGTAGCACATGCACTATAAAATGATTTCTATCAACACTTTTCAAAATCCAATTTAAAAATTAATATATAAAATAGGTACATATTCAAGTGATAAAGAATGTTATAAAGATAATTTAAAAGAAAAAGCAACTTCTCCAATAGGCCCTGATCCATTTCTTTAAATGCCACCACACTCTAAACATAACCAAAAAATGTATGCATCTTTAATAAAAATAAAAATATATTTTTTAAAATTTTCATACATGGAGTCAATCTATGCAATCTGTTCTGCTTCTTTATTCACTCCCTTCTTTTCTCACTTAATAATATTGCTGTAAAATAAAGAAAATTGGCTGCTTATGTTGGCCTTCAAGGAACAGCGGTATCCTTTTCTGAGAAGTGACAGGAACTTTAGGCTTTCTGAAAAACAGAGAGCACACCTGCAAAAGTTGCCGTTTAATCAATTGGAAATGAGCTGATGTTGATCCAATGGAGATACCTGTTAGAAATAGACAGATACACTGTAAAAAACTGATTAATGATCATTCCACTTAGTAATACCCTCCTTTATAATAAGGAAACTGTCGGCCATTATTGTAATTTCCCCTTTGGCAACCCCATACTTTTCTTTGTAAGCTAATATAACTTGCTAAATATTTTGAGATTCTTACTCCAGTTTGAGATCTCCTGTCAACAGTCCTCTTTCAAAAAACCCATTTTATTGATTTCTATTGGTGCTTCAGTTTACTTTTGTCATAATAGAAATATTTCATACAAGATATACAAATCTTTAATGTTTTATAACCTGTTTCTCTTCAATCTTCTTTCAATTCCAATCCTGCTTTTCATGTGATGACATGTTTCCTGTTTCCCTTATTAAGTAGAATGACTCAGAGGAGACTACAGAATATGCCACTACCTATGAACACATCTTCTGTATCAGCATCAACATATTCTACCATCCATCTTATTACTATTCTTTAAGATAACAAATATTTATTGTACACCTATTAAGCACCAGGCACCACTGTGTTCAATGAGTTTATATTCAATGAACACAGCAGAAAAACATCCTGCTAAATGGGGGGTTATATGGTTGAGCATTGCATGCTCCTTTCTGAGGCCAACACCTCCAATTACCCTCTAGATTCCATCCACTTTTTTCTGCTCAAGGAAGTCTCTCATGCTTTTACTTCTCACATCAAACTAAATATATTTTAATCAAACTACTCCTCCCTGATACACATTCTTCCCTTTTTCATTTTCTGTTTATAGTAAGAGTCAAAGAAAGTTAGTACTGTCCTGAATATAGAGACTATCAAGAGGAAATTGATTTCTACAATAACATGAGGGGAGAGAGGAATATGTCTATCTGCGAAAGATACTCTGGTATATGACTTACTACTTCCTTATCCTGTAATAAACTACTTTGATTAAAAAGTAAAACATTATAATAATCTAAGACCGTGATCTTTTCTGACGTTCAAAAAAGCTTCAACCTGTCACAAAAGTTGAACAATTCTTGTGCTGAGAACAGATGATAAATACATTCAGTGCTCAGGATAAACTATGTCTTGTGATTGTATGTATATATAGTTAAATACACACATGGACACATGTATATTCACACATATATAAGAATATGCTGTTCTCTTCTAGAGCCATAATTCAGGGAAGAAAGAAAAATCTAATTTTAATACCTTGGACTGTTGTATGCTTTCAAATCCATGGATTAAAGTCCTCCAACCGAACAACTGAAAATTCTAATAAGTTCATGCCACCATTTCTTTCCCTCATTTTATCTACTAATTTTCTGAATATTCAAAATATTTCTCATGCCATTACTTGTTTTCTACACTAAATCCATTTAGATTTTCCTTTGAAGGTATATGATATCCTTGTGGCATGGTGCTTATAAAAGAATAGAGAGAGGGGCCGGCTCGATAGCCCAGTGGATAGGGCACCGGCATACCACATGGGAGGCCCCGGGTTCGGTTCCCGGGGACCTCTCCTAGCGGGCAGACGGCCTTGAGAATGGCAAGCCGCCATGGGCGGGCCAGAGCCGCCATGGGCAGGGCAAAAAATTGCCACGGGCAGGGCAAAAGCCGCCACGGGCAGGGCAGGTCGCCCGTGAATGGAGCGCAGCCAGCCACCCATGAACTGAAGCAAAGCCAGCTGTGAATGGAAGCAGAAGCCGCCCACAAGTGGGGAAAGCCGCGCCTGCGCAGTGACCAGTCTTGGCTTGTCGCCGCAGCGGGGGGGAAGGGGAGATATGTAATAAAATAAATAAATCTTAAAAAAAAAAAAAAGAATAGAGAGAAAATTAGAAGGTTTTTGAAGAACTTAAGAAAGTTAAAATGACCTTTTAAGCTAGCAGCTTTCTTACCAACATTACATCTTGCCAACAATTCCAGCAAGATTGTTTCATTAATATCAGCACAATGCCACAAAAATAGCTGCACCATTATCCTAGGAATGCAAAGAGGCTAAGATATACTTTAACAACTATTTAAATAACTACTAATTTACCAAGTTATAAATCTTGAGCAAATATGAGTCTGTCAAGTAAGCTAATGGATTTTAGATATACTTTACTTGACCAATAATTATTTTTTTAATTCTTAGAGGAAGTATGCTTGTAGGAAGGTGGCTTATTAAATAAAGTTACAACTGGCCTAATTTTGTTCCAACTTAATGATTTAGACAGGAAGAAACATTTAGGAATTCTTTCAAACTCTATTCACTTCTCTCATTCTTTACCTACTCAAACTCTCCCATCATCCAAATAATAATGAAGCTAATATTTACGGTTTTCTAACTATACTAATTGCTTTGTATTTATTACATATTTTAATATTTACAACCTGATGATATAAATTATTAGTATTATTATTCATTTTAATGATGAGAAACTGATGAACAAAGAGGTCAAATAATTTTCTCCAATTCATACAGTAGCTGAGACAGGAATATCATGTAAATAAGCCTGAATACAAACCTGGTCACTTAATCACAAAGCTGTATTGCCTACACTGCTAGGTTGCTCTCCCAGACCATCCCTTTTTTATGTGATCATACTCTTCCAGGAAGATTATAATTTAAGTTTTCTATTTACTTGACAGTTGATACTTACTCTTTCAAATTGACAGAAGCCTTTCATGTATTCTATGTGTACAATTAAATTGTAAACCTCTAGAGTGTCTGAATTTCTTTATATTTTTAAAACAAAAGTGCTAGGGAAATACATTTTTTTAGATCCTCAAAAATATTTTTGATAGCATTTAAGATGCTTATAATAGAACTCTTAAAAATTAAATTACTGCATAAACTACATTTGATAGAGAAATACAATCTTATAACAATTGGTTATTACCAAATGAGACAAATGACCCAAAGGCCTTCTCAAAAACCCTGAGTAGCACACAGTAAGGAGCTTTAGATTTGCAACTCAATAAAGTCCTGCAGTCTACATATCATTTAATTTGGATAGATGAAATCTTATTCACTGACATTGTAGCTCAGACTACAGTTCTTAGAATCATAACATTTGATAAGATAAATTAAATTTGTAATGGACCATGGCTATGGATGGTACTTAAATCTTTATCTGAAGTTTCAAGATTTACTGAAGTGATAAATCTGTAGCTAGATGACTCCAACCCCTGCTGTTATGATCTGTAGACATAATAGATTCTTCTTTATGTTCAGAGCGTAAATGTTAAATAATGGTTTTATTTTTTATCTGTGGGAAGAACACAGACATTTCATTTCATATAAATAGTCTAAAGAATTCCTTTAAAATAAGTTTTGATTTTGTTAAGATTTAAAGACTAATTAAATGGTGTTTACTTTATTACTTTTTGTATACCTGAGAAATTGAGGAATAGGTAATTCCATATCAGGGGTTGAAAATTAGTGGGGTACCAGGAAGAGAAATCATTTTTGCATATGAAGACATTGGGGCAAAAGTGAAAAAAATGATCATCACTGTGTCCTTGAATTAAAACAATAAGATAAGTATAAGTTTAGGTGTACTTTGCCATTTATTTGGTTTCTAAATGTTGGAGGGATAAATGTATATCTACATTCAGTTGCTGATAACAGTACATGTTATAATCACATTCTGATTGTTTAGGTCCAGCAAAATTCTTTCCCTAAGCTGTTCTAATGAAAAACTGATAAACGTTCTTACCTTCCTTTTTATTATTGGTCAGTTGTGGTGATTTTTTTCAACCTCCCTTAATTTCAGTTATGCTTACCTTCCCAAGAATAACTGCATAGAATGAAATGAAAGTCAAGATCATTCCGTTCTTTTCAGGAGTGTAGTTCATAACCAAAAAGTGGTAAGATCAGGTCATGGTGGTGGCCTAACTGCCTGCTGCAGGGAAACTACAGCTTTCATTTCAGGCTGTTACTTACACATTCATTTATTCGTTATTTCATTCAAAATTTATTCACTGCCTACTGGAGACAGTGCAGGATAATATAAAGTGCTTGTAGTTTTGAAGGCAGACACAACTTGACTAAAGTCCTGGCTCTGCTACTTACTAGCCATCTGACTTTGAAAAGGCCACATAAAAATGCTCTAGCCTTATTTTCCCATTTTTTGTAGAAAGGAGAATAATATGAGTTAAAACAACCTTAATTATTTTTCTCTATCATCTAATGAGAACACATATATGAATAAACATAAGCTTGAGATTTATATATGGCCCATGGGTCAACAAATAAAATAACAAATGGTAGTGTTATATATAGTAACCTAAAATTATACAAATTTTTTAAAATATTTAAGAGAAAGACCAATAATGGAAAAAAGAAACCGTTTAGAGCCAATAAAATATGAAAAATTATCCTTGCTTCTAGTAATCCAAGAAATGCAAATTTAAAGTAATTAGATATGATTTTTCTCTCTTTGGACCAGCAAAATTTAAAGCAGTTTATAATATCGTCAATGCTATTATTTACAAACAAAGACTCTCATATCCACTGCTTATGCTCCTGTATACCATGTGTAGGGCAATTTGGCAGTATCTCTTAAAACTGAAAATGTACCTACACTTTGATCCACAAAATCTCTTATTCAGTATTTATTCTAGAGAAAAAAATGCTTATGCTTGAAGATGTACAAATATGCTTACAGTAATTTAGTGTCTTAAATTATAAAATTACAACAATCTAAAAGTTTTTAATAGTGCATGTGTACCAAGGACACTATACTGAAGGAATGTATACATGATGGAAGTGGACATGTATTGACATTAAAAGATAATTTAACATATTTTTGAATGAAGAAACCAAGCTACAAAAGGTCCTCTACACATAAAAGGCAAAATAAATTTTTGGATTGATACATACCAAATTGACATGGTCACTTCTAAAATGTTGGAGCAAAATATTGCTAATTTATGTTTTTTCCTGTTGCCTTTACTTATTGATTTTATTTGCTGACTGCACCATGATTTTCTCTAAGTGAGTCAGGTCCTCTTTACTCTCAGTCCATTTGCTTTGGGTTAGGTCTGAACTCTAGTTTAGAATATATGTCCCTAAGCCTGGCCAATCAGTACCCCAAATTTCCCTAGCTGTGGTAACTTATTCAAGGATGTACACATGACCCTTTTTTTGTCTGAACAGTGAATCCCAGTTCTCATGGAGAAACTTTCAGGAGTTACACCTGTCTTATTGATCTATTAGGAGGAGCCCTATCAAAAGGCAGTGGCCTATCTGTGAAAGAAGTGGAAGTGGAGAAAAGGGGCTCAAAGAGTTAAAAGAAAAACAAAACACAGGTTGTCATATAGTTTCAATTTTGTCTGAATTCGACCCAGTAAAAGATGCATTCATTTTTTGATTTAAAACACTTTTTGAGTTTTCTGGTGATTAGAATCAACAGAGTCTTAGAAAATATATGAGGAAAATGTTGACTGGGGAGAGAGACAAGGAATAATTTAGATTTATCAGTCATTTTTAAAATAAGGAAATGTAGTAAGAGATTACATATTACATTCCATATATAAACATTAAATTTTAATTTAATAAATACATATAATTTTTACAGTGCTAGAGTCTTACAATACATGCCAGGTTTACAAACTATATGCTAAAGCTAGATCCTGTTTTAGGTGATAGAAACAAATGAGATTTCCTCATATTTGTTGGCTTATAGATATATGATTTACCTTGTGCTCATACATATTCTATTAACAATTTTCTTCTTAGTAATTCCTTCAAATATATATTTTTTGATTCGATAAATTCCCTCACCCAATCTACCAAATAACCCCTTTCCCTTCAATGATTTCCAGTAAATAAAGAAAAATTACTTGATTATCATTCTAGGGCTTTATATTATTGAGCATTCTGTCCTATTGAAAGCAAAGATAACTCAACTCTTTTCCCTATTGGTGAATTATCACTTATCAGAAGCAATACTTTTTTAAAAATCTTTGAAAATATAAATCAGAATAAAAAAATTACACCTAACTCCTTTGAAAAAAGGAAAAGAAAAACATTGTATTTGTCACCGTCAAACAATCATATTCCTTCTTAACTGGTCTGTTGTAGAACTTCTATTTTGTCCCTTTTTAGTTGTCTACCTGCGAAGAGTGAGACAGTTCTGTGACAAAAGTATCTTTACTTCTGAATACTGAAAGCAAACTACCTTGCTTTTGGATTTTCTGAACCATGAGCATTTCTGAATTTTATTTAAAAAATTCTTTTCAAGTGGTGTATTTTTCCTTATAGATTAGGAAGTTAGCAGGATCGTTTCAGCTATAAGATTCATGAATTGTTGCATTTTGTTATATTTAACAAAAATTGGTTTTTACGATTTATTTGAAAGAAAAAAACAATAAAATATTAGTTTATATTTGTTTGCAACTTCTGCATATAGTTCTCACAGATTATACTCAGTTATAAATAGAAGTATAACAGAAACTAGAGTTCTCATATACCACCACTTCACACAATTCTGCATGAATTTTATGTAAACCTATAATTTCTCTAACAAAAAAAGTATAGAAGTATAGCATTTTTGTTAAAGCTTTTATAAGTGCTTAACTTGTCTGTTTGTGTAATATTGTCAGGAATATTTCTTCCTGTCACCAGATCTTGGGACATGTCATCACATCTGTCAACACTTACTTGTATGAAACAGGATCAAAATAATCATATTTCCTGCCCAAACTAACGTAACTTGTGCAACTGGAATTCTTAACAAGGGATGATTTATGAATTATAATCTCAATGAAATTGCATAATTTGTAAACCATTCTGCCTTTAAATTTGTTCAGTGGATTTCAGGGCCTAGGCAAGGAAAACGTAGCCATTTCTACATATTTTCTGGTCATTCTTAGGCAACAGCAACATCAATTTACTAATTAAATAGTCCAGTAATATGCTTAACTTGAAATTTAGAATTTGATATAAGAAAGAGACTTCATTCATACTCCCAGAATGGACTTGCTACAAGGAGATTCTGCTTTCATTTTCTGCTGTGTTCCAACTTCTCACTCAACTTATAGACTCTGACTTCTTTCTTACCTTTTTATAGTTGAAATGAGAAGAGAAGAGAAAAGGGATGGACCTGACATCTCACAATCTAGCTCTGGCAGAAGTTTAAGCTTACTTCTTTCAAGGAGTCCTTTTTGGAGTTTTCAGGAACCCTGCTCTGAGAGTTCTCACCTGCTGATATTTGAGATGGTTTTACAGTCGCTTTCGGTTTTTGTAACAATCTTTCTAACTCAACTCTCAGGAACTTGCCTCTTGCACATGGCACATACATGGCATGACTTATGCATCTGGTTCTCACAAACACACACACACACACACACACACACACCACAGCATTTATGCATTTCTTTTCACAAAAGGACCTGGAAGTAGAGGTACATCTCTTAAGCCTTTTATTATTCCCCCTATGCTTATTCTTCCAACTTCCCTCCCCTTTAGATATTACAGATGTGACTCAGGGTCTGACCACCAGAATCCTTCCAAATACCAAAGAATGCATATTAAGCAATCAAAGCTATTTACAATTTTTTTTCACTTGAAATATGAAACAGCAATCCACCATTTTGATTTTGCTTGGGATAGTTTATGGGATATATTACACTCAAAAATTCCCTCATAAAGTCATCCATTAGTAAATATTCTTCTAATCTTAAACATCTATGCTTTTTATTCCTCAATGTATGTGAAGGTTTTAAGAATTCCCAAAATGTTCTCATTCATGTCTTTTTTCTATTCCTTTTGAGTGGTTTGTATTAAAACTGACTTTTGATATACATCATTCCAAATGTTGGATTTTAACAGTCTGCTATGCACACAGTAAACAAGTGGCAAATGACCACTTTTGCAGTATTGAAACATCCCCTTATATTTATGGTGTTCATTTATTACAAAATATGCCATAGATAAATAAAAATTATACTAAAGTAATATTACAGATAATATGTGTAATCTTGTATTCTTTTGACTATGGCTTATAAATCAAGCCAAATGAAAAAGGAGCATTAGGCAGATATCACTATATATTTTAATGCAACTTTATTATAACTTTCCAGCTTTCCTTTAGTTATATATCCTCACACACAGAAACAAAATGAAGCTCGACTATTTATATTAAATAAGGTAAATTTTAAGGCCATACATTTCTTGCCATTAATTCTTTCAATAAATTAATGCCTTTCTTTTGCCCTGAAAACGAAAAAAAGAGTTTATCTGCAAGTTTTGCGGCATACACTTTACTAATCCTACAACTGCTGATCCATGAAAGGACCCACATAAATGGGAGGCTCTACACTTGTGACATTTGCCACAAGGCCTTCCAGAGGCAAGATCACCTGTGGGATCACAGGTATAACCATTCCAAAGAAAAACGCTTCAAATGTCAGGAGTGTGAGGAAGCATTTTGTCAGTCTAGAACTCTAGCAGTTCACAAAACTTTAAATATGCAGGCATCAAGCCCTACAGCTGCGAGCAATATGTCAAAGTGTTCAGGCGAAACTGTGACCTGCAGCGGCACAGCCTGACTCACACCTGGCGGTAGGACTTCTAGAGAAGCCCAGAATCTATCCCGTGCCGCCGCTGCTCCCCTCCCCAGATATCTGTCCATGCCTCCCACCCAGGAGTTCAACCCCCCAAAACTCCCATTGACCTCAGCTCTTCTTCCCTTGCTGCAGCCGCACCTGCAGCTCCAAGGAGTTAACTCTTCCGGAGGACTGAGAACCGTAGAAAGCGACACATTTACATCCCTTCACAAAGAGCATATGCAAGCTTCTCTTAATTGGTCCAGTTAATTGGTCACTGGAAATATTCAGGTTATATTATGAACTATGGTGATAACAAACCTCATTTATTTTGAACCTCTAACTTAAAGGAAGTTAAGATTTATTTGAACATCTCTGTTGAACTATACACAGAATAAAACAGATGTTGATGTGATATTGAAAAGAATAATGTTAAACCAACAAAAAATGTTTAATATATATGTTAAATCCAGTTGATGCATATACTTTTGATGTTATAGTGGTCTGTTTCAATGTCCTTGAACTTTTTATCTGTCTTTCAAAAAGGCTAAGTTTTGATGACTTTATAAAACCAATTTCTATAATACCATATATAGCTATCATCTTAGCAATTAGAACTGTCACCAGCTAATCTGACTCCCTTTTTCTTTGTGCCCTTTCTATAACTATATTTAGTCAGAGGGAAAGGATAAAATACTATGATAAATATGTACTATTAAAGGGATAGACACCACAGGACAGAAAGACGTATGGCAATATGAATGAGGAAGGCGACTGTGACAAAAGAAATAAATGACACATGTAGCTTAGACACCTGAGTAGGGACAGTTTCGATGAAGATGAAAGACAGGAAAATTAAAGCTAGAAGGGAAAGAAAAAAAAAAAAAGATTGCTAGAAAATGATATAGGCCTCTTAGGCATGGTTTCAAAAGCTCACAGAGATAAGAAAAGCCTTTAAAAGGATAGATCATTAATCACCAGTATTTCAATTAGCTAATATTGACTGGGATGGCAATTATGGCATTGATAAGAAAGAAAATGCCTTTTTTTTTCCTGGAGGCTGTTTCCTAACATAGCCTGTGAACAGTCCACATGGCATGTAGGCTATTATAAACTTAGTCCTAATGTATTTGGGAAATGAGACAACAAAGAAAAATAAGATAGGCATACAGTGTCATTGAAAGTCTAGTGATCACAATGTCATCAAAATGTCAATGCTCTTGAGTGTATATGTGATGGTAACAGAACAAAAAACAATGGGCTTGAAACAATAAATACAATAGGCCATTAGGAAATGTGGAAATAACTTTTAAACTACTAAAACCAATTTCAGTTTCAGTAAATTTTTTATGAATAAATAAGTATTAAATGGCGAAATAGTAGACATTCTTACTATGGGACAAGCTTTTTCTTTCTCCAAAAGTAAAGTGGGCCCGGCTAGATAGCTCAGTGGATAAAGAGCTCGCTGGGAAACCACATGGGAGGCCCTGGGCCCGGTTCGGTTCCCGGGGACCTCTCCTAGCGGGCAGACCGCCTTGAGAATGGCAAGCCGCCATGGGCGGGCCGGAGCCGCCGTGGGCAGGGCAAAAAGCTGCCACGGACAGGCAAAA
>PVKH010021977.1:0-14190 GCA_004027955.1 Chaetophractus vellerosus
TGACTTTGCCATGCCCGTGGGGGCTCCGCCCTGCCCGTGGTGGCTTTTTGCCTTGCCCACGGTGGCTCTGCCCCGCCCATGGCGGCTTGCCTTTCTCAAGGCCGTCTGCCCGCTCGGAGAGGTCCCCGGGAACCGAACCCGGGGCCTCCCATGTGGTACACCGGCGAGCTCTTTATCCACTGAGCTATCTAGCCGGGCCTCAAATGGTGTCTTGATAGAAGTTCCATGCACACTTGAAACAAACATATGTTTTGATGTTGGATGGGGGTTCTATAAATGTCAAACCGGTCAGGGTTGTTGATAGTGTTTTTCAGGTCCTCCTTGTTCTTTCTAAATTTCTTTCTATTTCTATTAATGAGAAATCACTCATTACAATTTTCCTGGGTTTTTTTTTGGTGCATTTATATTAGTTTTGGCTTCATGTATTTTGCTACTTTCTATTAGGTACATAAACATTTAGATTTGTAAGGTCCTTTTGTTGGCTTAATCTCTTTATCATTATGAAATGACTTTCTTTATCCCTGGTAATATTTTTTCTGATGAAATTTATTCTCTATATAAATTCCATCTTTATGTTGATTAGTGTATTCACAGTATATATATCTTTGCTATCTTTTTATTTTTAATGTATTATTGTATTTATATGTAAAGTGTGTTTCTTATAGGTTGCCTATAGTTGTGATTTTTAAAATCCAGTCTGACAGTTTCTGCTTTTTAATTGAGCAAATTAATTATGATGTGCTTTGGTGTAGTATTATTCATTTTTCTTTTGCTTGGATTAGAAACTCTTGGCTTCTAATTTTCATAAAATTTAGAAATTTCTGGTTGTTATTTATTCAAGTATGTTTTCTGTTCCAGTTTCTGGTCATTATTTATTCAAGTATGTTTTCTGTCCCAGTCCTTCCTATTCTTTGCAGACTCCAATTACACTTACATTAGGTCACTTGAAGTTGCCCTACAGTCTACTAATGCTCTTTTCTTTTATTATAATTAATTTTTTCTGTTTCCTTTCAGATATATTCTATTGCTGTACCTTCAAGTTTACTATTGTCTTATTCTGAAATGTCTTATCTATCATTAATCCAATCCAGGATATTTTTCATCTCACACATTATAGTTTTCAACTACAATGTAGTTTTATTTGGACCTTTATATAATGTCTTTTATGGCTCTACTTAACTCTTTCTACTTACGGGTAACAGTTATAATAGCTCTTTTAATATCTTTGCTAATTCTAGCTTCTGTATCTGTTTCTATATCTGTATCAGCATCTGGGTCAGTTTCCATTGATTATTTTTTCTCCTCAGTTTGGATCATATTTTCCTGGTTCTTTGCATGCCAGTAATTTTTGATTAGATGCCAAGCATTGTAAATGTTGCCTTATTGGGAGCTGGATATTTTTATTTTTTATAAATATACTTAAGCTTTGTTCTGGGATGCATTTAAATTTCTTGGAAACAGTTTGATCCTGTCAGGTCTTGCTTGAAAGATTTGTTAGCCTGGACCAGAGCCATGTTTAGTCTAGTGCTAATTATTCCCCACTATTGAAGCAAGACCCAATACCCTGTGAATGATGAGGTTTTCCTATCTGGCTGGTGGGAACAGGCACTATTTCTGGTCCTATGTGAAAAGCAGGCACTGTTCCCTCCACTCAGATGGATGGCTTCCTCACACACATGCAGTAATTAGTACTCCACTGCATACTTGAAGGGGGCCATCTGTAGATCTCTGGGGTTCTTCCTTGGTGTAGCTCTCCTGTACTCTGTCCTGTGAACTCTACCTGCCTTGTTCTCTCTAGCCTCTCAGCTCTGTCTCCTCACCTCAGAGAGTCTGCTGGGCTCTATCTGGGTTCCCTTTACCTGTGCCATGGGCTGGAAATTTTCTCAAGGGGATCAGCTAGAACAATAGCTTATCTCACTTTTTCCCTGGCTCTCGGGGATTACTATCCTTTGTTGTCTAATGTTCAGTGTCAACAGTTTAAAACTGTTGTTTCATGTTTTCTGGTTTGGGTTTGGTTTGGTTTGGTTTGGTTTGGTTTGGTTTGGTTTGGTTTGGTTTGGTTTGGTTTGGTTGTGGTCAGGTGGGGAGATAAATGCAGCCAATGTTATACCATCTTGGCCAAAAGAAGATTCACTATTCTCTGTGAATGGTGTCTCTCTGAAGAATTACTGCAAAAAATAAATAAAATGCCATTTAATAATAAGGAAGAAAAAATAGGATAAAACCTTGGCCAAGAGCTTGCAACTCAAGAGCTAGTCTATTTCCATCTACTAAAAACTATGCTGAATATACCAGTAAGTTTTTGAGGAGAATTTCACTTACTTGACTTGACAGATTACATATAAAGATTACACAGGTCAATGCTCAAATTGGTAACTGTGGTTGTCCATAATAATGGGAACTAGAGGACTGGGGTCACTGGTAGGAGCAAAATTTATATTTCACTATATAACCTTTTTATTGTTGGAATTATTTTTATCATGTACTTATATAATTTCTTCTAAGGTGTAACTAAACTAAAATTTCAGAAAGAGGTGTAACTATATGAATCATATAGAATGATCTCTGAGCTTTTTTTTTAATGAAAAAAGCTTGAGTCAGAGCGGTATGTATAATATGCACCCATTCATGTTAAATAAATGAATGGAAACATCCTCCTATATAGCTTTATTCCTTCCTCCACTTTTTGTGCAAGTATTGTTATACATATTATGTCTATATAAATTACAAAAATTATAATTGTATATCTTTTAAATAAACTAAGGGAAGAAAGGAAAGCAAGTATATATTTTGGAGTATTTACTTCTCATTTACTGTGTCTGCTCTCTTCATTTCTTCTTATGTATTCAAATTACCATCTGATGTCATTTCCTTACTCTAGTACTGCTTTGTTCCCACCCACCTACTTTGTGCTGCAATTGTCAAATATAGTACTTTTGCATATCTTTTAGGCTCCCAAATAGAAAAAAATCATAAATATCAATTACTTTTAAAATCAATTAAGAGAAGAAAGTAGAAAATACAATTATATTATCTTTTATAATTAACTGCACAGTTACCTTTTACCAGTGCTTTTTTAAAATTTTTATTGTTGTTGTTTGTTTGATTTTTATTGTTAATTGAAATTATTGTCTGGTGCCATTTGCTTTCAAACTGAAGAACTTCCTTTAGCATTTCTTGTAAGGTGGGTCTGCTGCAACAAAATTCTCTCAGTTTTTATTTATATTGCAATGTCTTTATTTCATCTTCATTTTTGAAAGATAGTTTTGCCAGTATAAGATTCTAGCTTGAAAGATTTTGCTTTTTTCTTTCAGTAATGTGTCATCCCATATTTTCTGATGAGAAGTCAAATGTCATCTTATTGGGGTTCCCTTATATATGATAATTCATTTTTCTTGCTGCTTTCAAAACATTTTGTATTTGGCTTTTGACATTTTTAATATGCTATGTCTGGGTGTGTATATCCTTGTGTTTATCCTATGTGGAAATTATTGAACTTCTTAGATTTGTAGATTAATGTTTTTCATCAAATTTGTGATGTTTTCAGCTGTTATTTATTCAAATATTTTTCCTGCTACTTTTTTTCTCTTATCTCTTCATGGTACTCCATTATCCCTATATTGGTGTGCTTGATGATGCCTCACATTTCCCAGAGCCTCTGCTCATTTCTTTTTCATTTTTTTTACCCAGCTCTTCAAATTGCATAATCTCTACTGATCTAGATTCAAGTTCACTTATTCTTTCTTCTGCTAGCTCCAATCTACTGTTGAACCTCTTTAGAGAATTTTTCATTTTGATTTTTATAATTTTTAACTCCAAATTCCCATTAGATTTTTATTTATGATTTCTATCCCTTTAATGATATTCTTTATTCAATGAGAAACTGTAATTACATCTTTAATTAATTCTTTTAAAATTGTTTCCTTTGGAATTTTGAACTTACTCATAATGGCTTCCTTCAAGTCTTTATCTGCTGAGTCCGACAGAGAGGATACCTCAAAGGCAGTTTCTATTTTCCTTCATTTTTTCTTGTGTATGGGTCACATTTTCCTGTTTCTTTGTTTGCATGCTTCATGATTTTTTTGTTGAAAACTGGGCATTTTAGATAGTATATTGTAGTAATTCTGGTTACTGATTACTCCTCCTCTCTGGGGTTGCTGCTGTTGTTTCCTTTCTGTTTATTTGTTTAGTGCCTTGACTTCTTCCATGAAGTCTATTTCCCCCATGCTTTGCAGCCTTTTATGTTGCTTTTCAGAGACACAGCTGTGGGCATGCTCACAGGCTGGCTCACCTCCAGAGTTGACTATGGCCTTGCCTGGACTCTCTGACTGTCTTTTTTCCTTGAGCTCCCCAAGCTTCTGGCTGGTTTGACTTTATCAGTATCAAACTCAATTTCTAATAATTGTTTGTGAAAGGGAGTGTCAACAGAGAGAATGGAAATATTAAGTAAACAAAAAGTATGTGCAGCAAAGCAAAATGGGGAGAAAAATTCTTGGTCTTCTTACAGAACAAATGATTCTAAATATTTGAATATGTTAATTGTTGCAGTAAAAAACATGTACTACTTAAACTTCTTTTCAAATAAACTGTCACATGCACTTTCTTTAGAATAGAGTTGCCTAAATATTCCTACTTCTGTCAGAAATCCATTTGATCTGGCATGTTTTATAAAAGGCATCAAATCATAAAAAACATTCTCAGTTTACTTGTGTGTGTATGTTTTAAAAGATATATCTTGAGTCAGTTAGGATTAATTTGAGCTATAAACAACAGAAAATATAAATAATAGTAGCCTACACAAGATGCAGGTTTATTTTTCTCTCGTGTAAAGAAACCCAGGAGTAGGTAGTGCCCTGATCTCCAGAGAGCCAAGTTTTTGTTATTTATTTATTTTTTTAACAATTCAGCTTCACCATACTTAGCACTGGCTTCCATTCTTAAAGTCAAAACATGGTCATAAGATGGCTACTGCAGCACTAGCCATTACAGCTGCATTCCAGCCAACAAAAAGGAGGAAAGGGTAAGAGCAAATGGATACATGTCCCAGCTGTGTCAGCCCCTTCTTTTCTCATGTGCCCCACCACTAACACCACTTTTTAATTTTGTCGCCCATATCTGCAAGTGAGATTGGGAAATGTAGTCATTTTAGAGGGGTATATTACCACCCTCCATAATGTAAGGATTCTATTAGTAAAGAAGATAGAGAAAATGAATATATGTTTAGCAGCTATTCCACAAAATTAGTCATAGATGTAGAAATAACCCCTATAGTTTAAATTATAATTTTTGAAAATTACATGTGCTAATATATGCCTTGGCCTTTTCTAAGAGATCCAGGATCAATTTTATTCAATGACTAGTCTTTAGGTACCAAACATATGCTCAGTGTTTACATATGTTTGTTATCTCATGTAATCCTTGAAATAATTCTGTGAACTAGGTATTATTATCCTCAATTTCCAGATTGGAACAGTGAAGTTTCACATGATTAAAAAAATGCCCCAGGCTAAAAAGCTAGGAAAAGCAGAATTAGGACTTAAATGCATGTCACCTGACTCTGATTTCAAGGCCTTTTCCGTGGTATTAACTCCTCCAGTGACCAGTGGCTTCCTGTTATCAGTGAATTCCACCCTCAGTTCCATCTTGCTATAAGAAATCATATGCATTTATGCCCAAGTATCATCTCTTCCACATGCCTGAATTAGCTTTACCCATTAGCTGGCAGAAAAGAAAGTGTCTCTTTTACCCAATGTCAGGGAAAACAACAAAAAGTCTAGGTATCAAAATGATGAAAAATGTCCAACCATAATTACATGAAGGTACATACTATGCAAAGAGAAATGTAGGAAGTGAGCACTTAATTTTTATTGACTTAAATGTTCCATGTGATTCATTCATCACATTTTATTCATTTATTTGACACGTATACTGCCGGTAAGGGGAATCTCTATGAAGTGTCAGTTAGATATAATGCAGCATCTCTCAAAAAGTTCTGCAGATATATCCTGAATGAAGAGAGATTGGCCTCCTTGCTTTGAAGAATCCAGAAGCATCTGAGTAATCTCATGGGCACAACTTTCTTTGATTCTTTTTAAACAACAAATAAAGAGTCATGACAATTTAGCCCCGGTACAGCTGATGGGGTTATTAATTATAGACACATATTGGATGCAATAGAACCCAATCTCAGAGCAGCTAACTTATGGCTCCCAGGCACATATAGATTCTAACTATACAATGATTTCAACAAAATACTGGAGGCAGAGTAAGAGTTTAATGGGGGAAGAATAATAGAACATTGCTAAGGGCCTGGGCTCTTCACAAAGGTATTTAATGTTGATTAACATTAAGATCAATTTAGAAAAGTATTAGGCAATTTAAGGATGTCTAAGAGAAAATCATAAATCAACAAACACTAAACAAAATACTGTAGTAGACCTTATAGAACTATAAAGAAACGAGGAAACATCAAGAAAAGAGAAAACTTTAAAACTGCAAGCAAGATGTCAGAAAAGTGATCAAATATGTTAGTTAACAAAATAGGTGTGAATGAAATTGATATATGGAGGAGGAAAGGTAATTTTACTTCTTGATATATGCTGAAAACAAGAAACATAAAAGAGTTTTTAAAAAGCTTTCCTCTTGAATGAAATAAGGAAAAGGATAGCATAACAAACCAAAACTATAAAGCAGACATACCTCAAGCAGGGATAATTAGATCCTAAGGTAGGATGGTGAGAGGCTGACACCCCCCCACACATCCCCTCCCCTCACCCCCCACTCCCACCCAGACACTGATCAGGAGACAGGTTTCCTGCTTGATGAGGCACAATATTTAAAAGCCCATCCCGTGATTCTCTCTTTCTAATGAAATCTAAGTCTGTGGCCTGGGCATGGGAAAAGCAGATAATGTCCCTCAAGAGACCCAACCTGAAACCAAAAAACAGCAGGAGAGGTGAAGTTGAAGGAGAAGCAGGCATGCCATTTCTAATGGTCTATGACCTAGCCTGGAAGCCAAGGGGGGCTGCTGGAGGTGAGGCAGGGCCAAGAGGAGAGAAGGTGGCCAGAGGCTACTACACATGGAGTATGGCCAGACGGGCTCTGCCATAAGCTAGAGAGAAGCTGAGAACTATGTGCTCCCTGGCCAAAGATGAAAACCAATTTGGTGAGAAAATGTCAAACAACATGAATCCAAACAGAGATTTCAGGCTGTTCCCATCTTACTTCCCACTGCCCAGATACATTAGAAAATCGTCTGACCCTTACAGAGTAACAAGCAGGAAAGCACCAGCTAAAAACTGCAAAACAGAAAGAGGCAAGGACTATGGGCAAAACAGATAAAGCACACACCACCTAAGAGAAACTATGTAAGGAATGAGACAAATAGATCCCATATTATTTGTGGAACAGTGGAATTGTGGAAGGGTGTAAAACGTAGATTCGGGTATTGAAATAACAGACAGAGGTAAATGGCAAGCTTCCAAAAAGAAGATAAAAAGAACAGAGAGAGGAGAGAGAAGAAAGCATGAGGTGCTCCATGAACCCACTCCCTAGTGAAACATCCATAACTGGTGAAAATCATTTTTAAAAAAACAACGACCTTTAAAGTTTCTGGAAATTGTCCTAAGGGCATATAGCAAATGGAGACATATTTGTTCAATGAAACCTACTTGGTAACAAGAGTTTCACTTGAGCCACAACTTGCTCCCTCCCTCTCCACCCACATTTCAGGATGACAGTCGCTCCACTCCAGGTAGGTGTGCCAAGAAGATAAGGCTTCCTCTCCAGCTCCCAATCAAGGGCTACAGTATCTCCCCAGGAGGCGCAGTCCACAAGTGGTTTTCATCCTCCCCCCAACCCCTGTTTCATATTATAGAAGCTAAATTCCAGGCAAGTGCAGCAGAGAGGTCAGGAGCTCCATTGCTCCGCTGATCCACCACTCAGAGTGGAGGCTCTATCCCAGGGGCAGGAAGCCAAAAATACTGAGGTCCCAGTCACCCTCTCACCCCAGCTTGCTTGTAGGGTGAAGGGTCCAAGCTGCAAGAAGCACACCAAGAAAACCAAAGGCTACTGACCCTGCCCAGTGCCCACTGGTGAAGCAGGAGTGTCACTGCATGAGAAGTGAGCCACTGTCCCCACCCCAGCTCTGGAGTGGTGTGGTACAGAGAGAGACAAGCCATAAGAACAGAGAGCGCCAAAGCTTTCCCCAAAGGAACTGACTTGACATGGAACAGATTGTGGGGAAATTCAAGCCTAAGGACACTCTTTAAAACAATGGATATTTTGATAGTAAACAAGTAAGAGGAGGCTGGTAGCTCCTTGAGAAGAAACAACTGAACCACAGGACACCTCATTTACCAGAGAGAACCAGGGAAAGAGACAACTAAGAAGAATCCTCCTGGAGTCATAGCAAGTCATAGCCTAAAAATATCCCTGCTAAGGGGTTCGAACTTAATTGAATTAGACTGTGGAGTAATTTATCTCCAAGGGCAATGTGAAAAACAATAGCACAATCAGCTGGCCATAGTGGAGCCTAAAAGCTAGGTGTGATACCAATAGAGGCAGCCATTTTAACAGAGAGATCAGGGAAAGAGATAGTCAATGAGAGCCCTGCTAAAACCACTGGCATCAAAGGGTGACTGTGCCCATAGCCAAGACCATTCTCTCTAATGAGAAATATCAAAGGATTAACACTGGATGGGGGGAGGGGTGGCAAGGCAGAGAAATATACTTCACTAAAATAGTCTAGCCAAGTCAATAAACAAATAAACAAGCAAACAACAAAAAGACCAAAATTGAGGATCTATATTTAGAGTTACTACATTAGCTAAAGTGTCCAATTTTCAACCAAAAATGGAGACATAGAAAGAAACAGGAGAATATGACCATCTACAGGAAAAGAAAGCAGCAGAAACTGCCTATGAGAGGACCCAGATGCAGGACTTAACAAAGTTGTCAAAGTAGCCACTCTCAGTATGTTCAAAAGAAAAGGAATATAAAAACATGACAAAGATGAAAGCCACAGTTGAAGCAAGAAAAAAATACCAAAAATATATGCATTAAAAAAAAACCTGCATGCATACAGAACAGGCTTGATGAAACCACAAAAAAAAAAGAGACAAAGAACAAAAATTTTTAAATACTAGAAGTGGAATATTGAGAAAGGGGATATCGTACATCCATAATCGAATTCTCTGAAGAAGAGAACAAGAAAAAAAAAAGCTAATAATAAAAAAGGACAAAGTTATAATAGACGAAACTTTCCTGAAATAAAGAAAGATGTGACCCTGCTGTTTAAAAAAGACATACCATGTTTCAGGAAAAACTGATACAAGTGGCATGAGTCATACCTGATGAAGTTACTGAACTTCAAGGAAAATGAAATGATCATATGGGCAGCCACGTTTTCCAAATCCAGTGAAAGAAGTGTATAGTTTAACCAAAAGGCATTGGCCATAAAACCTTACAGTGTGAACATTTAAATGATTTCTAAATAATTTAGGGTGAAGAGGATATCAAAATTGAATTTCAGGTCCTGTTCCTTCTCACTAGAGAGTAGAGATTCTGATATTCTCCTACATATCTTATAAAAATGCTTAATAATACAGTAAAAACAAGTCAAACTAACAAATAATGCCTTCCATTGTGACTTACTGCTCAGTTGGCAAGAAATCAAGGGATATCCATTGAGATCAGAAGGAAAGAGAGAAGCCACTGCAAGCAGCTGAGCACAGAAGCCACTGGAAACCCTGGACATATGACTTACCTGGCCTGGGTTTCTGGTGCAGGAGGACCAGCGGACAAGACGAGGGCCCACGTAGGGTAGATAAGAGGGAGAAGAGATTTGGAGAAGCAGATTTGAGAAGCAGTTCTGATGTTGGAGTGAGCCGATCGCCGGATGGGCTACAGCTGGCCTTGTGGAGAGACGGAACGCAGAGAGTCTCATAGTCTTCAGCTGAACTCGTGAAGGAAACAGAAGCTAAGCCCGGAGAGAAACGCAGCCCCGGGAACAGAGGAACCCGGAAGCCTGAACCCTGGAGACGTCGGCAGCCATCTTATGACAACGCGTGGACTTGGGTATGGGAAGAAATTTATGCTTTGTGGCCTGCTAACTGTAAGCTTCTACCCCAAATAAATACCCTTTATAAAGACCGACCAATCTTTGGTATATTTCAAAAGGCACACCTTTGGCTGACCAAAACAGGGTGGTGAGCCTGATCAGAGTTCCTCACATAAAACCAGGATCTGGGACAACAACAAAATTCCTTTGGAAGGAGAAAGCAGAAAGTGTACCTACCTTAGCTTTGGCTTTGAGAGGAACTTCTATAAGGAAATGCATACACTCAACCATAAAATGTCAGGATGTATCCTTCAAAATCATAAGCAGATAAGAACACCTACTGTTATCAATATTATTAAATATTTCTGTGGAGGTTCTATCAAATCCACTGACAGGAAAGAGAAATTAAAAATGCATAAGTGGAAGAGTAGAAGAAACACAATTGTCATTATTTGAAGATAATATTTTGTCCTGATAGAAAACTCTAAAGAATCCACTGAGCTTGTTGAATATAATGTCAATATCCAAAAATCAGTTATATTTTTATACCCCAACAAAAAAAAAAAAGTGTGTGTGGAGGGCATAATTAAGTAAAATCATACCACTTACAATACCAAATGAAAGTAGAAATTTGTCTATAAATAAATTAACAGAAGATTTGGAACATTTTTATAGAGAAATGTTTAGTTTTCTAAAAAGATATTACAGAAGAACCAAATAAATAGAGAGATAGACTATATTTATGGATAGGAAGACCCACTCTCATGAAGATGATTTCCCCAAACTGATGTGTAGAGTCAAGGCAATCCAACAGGGATTTTCTAAGAAAAGGATCCGACTCTAAAATTTATATGGAAGAGCAGAGGTGGAATGGTGGATTAAAATTTTAGGTGGAGCCTGGTTGACTGCTACCATGCCACAAGGAGCCCGTGGAGAAGACCGTGTGGTGAGGAGCTAAAAACTTGCCCTACTAGCTGTGTGAGAGCGCCAACTAGAAGCAGTTCCTCCAGTCGCGGCCAAGCCTGCAGGTGACTGCAGCGGGAGAGAATTTGCCCGAACCACCCAGCTAAGCTGCTCCTGGGTTACCGGCCCACAGAAACTGCGTGTATGTGCGTGGGGTGATGGTAGCGGGGGTGGTTGCAACTCACCCTAACTGATTTCAAGACTTATTTTACACTCAAGTAATTAAGACACTGTGTATTAGTACAAATAAATCAAAGGAAGGACAAAGGACCCCAGAAAGAGACTCATGAATATATTTGCCTTTGGAGGTATTACAGACCAGTGGGGAAAGAATGGACCAGTTAATAAATGGTTGCAAAAAAGGGTTATTCCTAGGGAAAATATGAAATTGGTTCTCTACTTCACACCAAGCACACACACACATACACACTCAAATTACAAAGGAATTAAATATTTAAATTTAAATTCAATATATTACAACTTCTATGAAATGATATGGATATGGATATACACGAATGAGAGTTCCTTGAACGAGAAAATCATTGTCATCCGGTCCATGCCGTGGCAACCCATGTTTGCTATAATCAGAAAGTCCACTGTCCCCAAGTCACTCCCCAGGGAGGCAGATCTCAACGCAACAACAGCCCAGCCTGGTTCAAAGCAGGGGTGGATTTAGACACAGGAGACCATTTGCCCCTATTTCATCCCCCCTGACTGTCAAACACGGAATGTTCGCTTTTTGTTGCCTCCAGGGAAGACGGCCTGGTTTATATTTGAGCATTTGTGACTGGGCTGTGAAAAAGAGCTTGTGGCTTCCCAGCTTTTACTTTACAATGGCTCCTTGACACTCTCGGAGGCCCACAATAGCTCCCAGTTCTAGCCCCTCTGTTCTGAGACAACTTTACGCAGCCACATGCGGGAGACAGAAGACAGCAGTCCCGCAATCCAAGTTCCCACTCGGCTCCGTGGAGAAAATAAAAGCAGCACCTCAGAGGACAGAAAAACCGCGTGAACTTAGACTGCTCCAACGGTTCAGTGCGTCCCAGACAGCCTGAAACCAGCCAGCGCAGCGCGAGCCCAGTCCTTCTTGAGACACCGCCGCAGAGCGCGGGTGGGGAGGCCTGCGGGGCCGCTGGCCCGTGTCCTCCTGCCATTGTTTTCCCGGAACACACACAGCTCCCGGCACTTTTCATCGGCTCTTAAATCCGCTGCTGCTCAAGCATGCAACATCTTTGGGTTCCATTAAAGAAAACAAATGTGCTAACAAGCTGTTAAACCACATTTTACAACAAACACATCAAACTGATGACTTCGCTTCAAAAATATGAACTGAGCGAAATAATAAAAGCTTTGTAGGACTTGGATAAATGGAGTGATTACTTCACAGTGAGAGAAATCTGTGGGGCACATCATCATGTAACCCAAAAATAAGGTCCTGGCCCTCCGAGAAACATTCACGATGCTTGGCTTTGCCTCCCAGCAATCCTGAACCCAAAGGCTTGGACAGAAGGAAAAACAACAAAGGTACCCAAAGCAAAGGGTGGGGGTGGGAGGAAGAAAGAAATCCAGTCAGTTCTTTGATTAACAAGACTGCTTGCTGGACTTAAGTACAAACAGCTGCCTACATTCCAACGGCCTAGCCTAAAGCTAAACACTCCACTGTTTACATAACCCAAACCTAATCAAGCGACCATGTAATCCACCGATTTAAAGTAGCCCTAAGAGCTTCAGGGCCCTGTCGGTGCTCTCACAAGCCAGTCCGTCAACAAGCTGTTTAAAGACACCAGCGACTGCAGCTCAGCCTCCACCTCCCAGTGTCTCCTGCAAGGCCGTGCTGCAGGGACGGTCAAGGGTTGAAGCTTGGCATGTCAGGGCCATGAACCATCTCCTTTTATTCCTCTCTGGGCATAGTGTACAAAATTTGTTTAATAAACCCAAAGTCCAGGTTGCACTCATAAAAAGTTTGGTTTTAAAGGGTTTAAAATTAGAGCAATATTGTTATTAATCAAGGAAATACATCTCTTTGTCAGAAACTTGATAATCACAGGGGAAAATAGCATGAGAGATGTGCTCTGAGATAACAAAGGTAATTTTCATGAGGAAAAAGACAGAAAAAGGGAAGTCACCATGAGAAAGATGCTAGGAAAAGGAAAATGCTCCTGAACCTTAAGCTGAAGTCAAAGGGTCAAATGACAACAAAGGACAGAAGTGTAACTTAAATGAGAGAAACAAGCTGGGCCCCGTGTGGCACAGACAATGTGGAGTGGTAGGGACTGCGGCAAACTGGAATTCAGAAGGATATGCTGCCTAGCTCCAACCCAAATTATTTTGAATAGCACCTGCATTGAGATATAATTCCCATACCATATGATTTATACATTTAAAGTGCACAATTCCATGGTTTTTAGAATATTCACACACGTGTACAACCATCACCACAAACACTTTTGGAACATTCTCATCACCCCAAAAGAAATCCTAAACGTATTAGCAGTCACTCCCCATTTCCCTACTCCCCAGCCCTAGGTAATCGCTAATCTACTTTCCGTCTCTATGGATTTACCTATTCCAGAAAATTCATGAAAATGGAATTTTATACTGTGTAGTCTCTTGTGACTGGCTTCTTTCACTTAGTGTAGTTTTCAGCAGCTTCAACCCATTTTTGCCACATTTTGCCCATTTTGGGTTAAGAGAGTTTGGAAAACCTGGATTCTTATGTGAAGGGTCCCAAATGTTTCAATATTGGTCACTAATTCAAATTAAACACAGACTCTGCAGACTTTCCCACAGTGTGGGCCAAAAAAACACGTCTGCAAGCTGGAGTGACACTGGCCGCCATCCGCACATTCTGGGCTTCTTGGGCAGAAGGAGAGCTAGAGTGAGGCAGGAGTAAAGGAAGGAGGAAAGGGGCAAGCTCATCTAGACAGGAGGAGAGACAGGAAGGTCCTGAGGGAAGAGGCTGAGGACTCCTCAGAGCAGAGAGAGTGTGACTCCGAATCTGCTGGGCAGCCCAGGAAAAGGCGCAGCAGATGGCCGCTGTGGCCCTGCCCTGGCAGCACTGCCCGTCTCGGACGACAGGGCAGCGGCTCGCCTCATCTGTTGCACACTCAGTCTCTGCATGAACTCACTCCAGCTTGTCTCTAGCGAGAACTGAGAGCATCTACCAC
>PVKH010021978.1:0-14206 GCA_004027955.1 Chaetophractus vellerosus
CTTCATCAGTCTTTCATCGGAGCAAGCTCATCGAGGACCCTTCATCGCCCTTTCGTCGGAGCCCCTGGCTTGCAGCCTGCCAGCGGAACCTGGACTTGTGTATCCCCACGGTCACGTGAGAGACTCTTATAAAATCTTATATTTTTAACAGAGATCTCGTGTTGATTCTGTTTCCCGAGAGAACCCTGACTAGAACACACTGCTACTTATAGCATGTGGGGGTAAGGGGAGGAGGGAGTGCAACAGAGCAACTCCCGATTGGCGGAGGCAAATAACAAATGGGGAAGCACGACTGGGTGGCTTCCGATTGGTGGAGGCTGGCATGTGACAAAGCAGTCTTTGATTGGTGAAGGCTGGTGTGCGACCAGGCAGCCTCTGGAGGCAGGTTTTATGCCCATATATGGCCAGGCAGCTTCTTGCAGGTAGGGAGAGGCGGAGTTGTACTATGGGGGAGAGGGGAGGGGTGGAGAGAGGTGGAGCTGCACTGCAGCAGGGAGGGGAGGGGAAGGGGAGAGGTGGAGCCATGCCACTGTGGCTGTCAGTCATCAGCGTAACTTGAGAGGCTTCCGGCTCCTGCTCAGGCTGCTGTTCTACCCCATTAGGCACTGGGGGCTTTTAGGCTGCCCCAGTTCCTCCCACATCTACTAGTTCTGAGGAGTCCAAAATGATTTAGCTCAGCCTTGGGTTCTGTACCACATGACATTTTCTGATGGTTATGAGGGAGGGAACTACTCAAGAAAGGTAATGAAGCACAAAGTCATGGTGCCAACATTCTGAACATTTATTCATGTTTGTGTTTGTGGATGGAAATCTTTTTCCAAGCTACAAAGTTTTGTTAAAAACAAGTAGTTACAAAACAAGAAATAATAGATACAATGATTACCTATTATAAACAGAAAATAAGCAGATGCAACTACTTAGATACATACATTTATTTTTTGTTATAAAATTGATATGAGCGCCACCATTTTTCTCTTTGTGGTGTTTCCCTTTGAGATACAACTTTTTATTGCACAGTGTTTTATGCTTGTCTAACTAGCTCAGGTTTGTAGTACGCCAAAGTATTGCAAACATTTTCATTGAAAACTGTTTTTCGTCCAAATGAAGGCTTATTTTCTGCTAGGTGATCATTTACATATTACAAATGAAAAAGAAGCAACGTACAAAAATTAATGCAGTTGTGTGTGAGGTATGCGCTCAAGCCTGGAACACTGACTGGTATGAAAGGCTTGTAACCAGCTGGCTACTAGAACCCTATGTCGAGCCATTAAATAATCAGGTTGGCTACTCAAAGACTAGATAAACAGAATTCCCGAATACTGTTCCCGTTTGGGTTTTCCAGTTCGTGTGGTTCCAGTTGGTGATATTCAAAAGTCATGCGATTTATGTGTTTTCCACTGGAGACCATGCGCACCACAACGTTGTCGCAGCCAATTTCCATTTGGGCTATAATTGATGGAAAAATAAAAGTATTCCAGCAGGTTAGAAACCATGCAGCCAAACCATTTTTGTTGACCAGAATGAAAGCGAGGTGTCATATCTTCCTGTCATAAGCTCAAACTTGTATCAGGGGAGGGAGATGTTTTTGTTTTAATTTTGTTAGTAGATAATTAGATGTAGAAAAGTGAGATTGAACTCGGCCTTTTTCCTCATGCCCAAGAACACCATTTGGTAAATAAAACTGGCTGGAAACAGGGGAGATGTCCTGGCCTCTTCCCTGTCTCCTACCTACAAGGTTTTGGTGGTAAAGTAGGTGAAAGCAAGCAATCTGTCAACCTGCCCTGTTGCTCTAGTTCAGTGTTGTCAGTGGGGGCACTACCGCCCTCTAGGGATAGGTTGGAAATTTGCAGGGGCACCTTTTGGTTATCATAATATCTAGGGGTGTAATTGGCATTTACTGGGCAGGGGCAGGGAATAGAATGTCTGCTGAACATTCATAGAGACAAAAAAATCTGTTTACTGTTTTCTGTGCTTATATAACCACTCTGTCATATGTAAAAACAAAAAATGTCTTTTGCATGGTTCTGATGGATGCTCATACTAGTTTTTGTTTTGTTGTCCACCTATACCTATTATTCGCTCTGCATCAGACAGCTTTTATATATCATCTAGCAGATGTTCCTGAATAGTTATTAATATATACTGAAATTCACATTATTATTATTTTTTTAAAGATTTATTTATTTATTTATTATATATCCCCCCCTTTCTGCTTGTTCTTGCTGTGTTCATTTTTGCGTTCTTCTGTGTCTGCTTGTCTCCCCCTGCTGCGGGGACCCACCAAGTCAGCTCACCGTGTGGCGGCTTGCCCTGCTCGCGGCGGCTTTGCCCTGCCCGCGGTGGCTTGCCTTCTTGAGGTGGTCTGCCTGCTTGAGGAGGCCCCGGGAACCAAATCCGGGGCTTCCCATGTGGTAAACCGGAGCCCTACCAATTGAGCTACAGCCGGTTCCCCATATTATTTTTATTAAAACTTACGTTCCTTTTATTTCTCTGACTCTAAGCTGGTTCCTGAGGCAAGATTTATCTGCCCTACAATATTGCTTTCTGCTATTTTAATTTTCTCAGCCTTCCCTCTACCCCTCCCACACACACTTTATCTCAGAAACACTAGCATTGTAACTCAAAAACATGTACTTGGGTTTAAATGAAGTAACACACAGAGTTATTGAGGCAAAAGTCAATTGCGGACATTACAAACATAATCCTTGTAATTATTCTAATATAAGCACTAGAGAGTCTAAGTTAAATTTCTGCCAGAAGGTTAAAATGTATGTTTTAATGATTTGGAAGATAATTCTTTTTCTGATCTTATTCTGAACTTTAGTCTATATAACAAGCCCTAATTCCTTTAGTTAATATGTATATTATCTCAAACTATTTTGACATACTTCCTAATTTAGAAGACTGGGATCTTCATTGTCTTAACAACATGATGAATGAAAGAAAAAAAATGAAATGAAAAACAAAGCCTTAAATTTGGGAATGACTGTGGCTCAAGCAGTTGAGCACCGACTTCCCACATGGGAGGTCCCAGGTTCAGTCCCTAGTGCCTTCTAAAAACAAATAAACAAACGACAAGCAAACAAACGAAAAAACTAACTCAGGGGAGGCAATGGGGCTCAGTGGTTGAGCACCAGCTTCCCACACACGAGGTCCTGGGCTCATTCCCTGGTACCATTAAAAAAAATTGTCTGGTTTCAATCTTCTAGATAATTAAGGCAAAAGTGGTTTTATGGCTTCAGCCTCACCCTTTTACCAAATGTAAGCCATCTAATTCAAGCAGAAAAATTATTCTGGCTTCAGTTATCTCAATTTTAAGGCATGAGTGTCCTTTAGTCCTAGTCCCATCCTTTTGCCCAGTGCCTTCTAGGCACCCTCCAGTCATCAGCATGGAAGTGATTCAGTGCCTCAGAGAGGACATGCAAAAGGCTGGAGAAACTACATGCATGGACTGTTTAAACCGTAGTTCAAGTGCAAATTACCATAAAATAATCCTTGAGTTTTCGGCCAGGTGGGTTTTTGGAAACTTTTGCCTTTGCTTTGATGGGAAAGCTTACCTTGAGCCCAGTCCTGTCTTAAATCTCATCTGAAACTTTTTTTATATACAAGTGTATCTGGGGGAGGAGGGAGTATATAGCAGGCCTTAATGCTCATGTGTGTATATTTCAGAGATGTTTCATTTATTACACTGTCAGCCTTATTAGCTCAGAGAGAGAAAATACCGGTGAGAAGACCTGTTTTGTTTTATTGTGGTAACATAGATAAAACATAAAATTTGCCATTTTAAACATTTTTAAGTATACACTTCAGGGGCATTAATTACATTTATAAAGCATGCTACCATCACCACCATCCATTACCAAAACTTTTCATTACCCCCAACAGAAACTCTATACCCATTAATCAATAACGCCCCACAGGTAAACGTTATTTTAATTAAAACAGGTAACAGTTGAACAGGGGGGTCATGTGTGGAGTATACCTTCTGATTTGCAGCTTGATTACCTAGTTTGTTAATGATCTGTGGTGCCAGGAGAGAAAGGGAGCTATGGTTAAGAATTAATCATGAAATTAGAGAGTATTGCTATTCCTTTTTTATTTTACTTTTGTCTCTTAAGAGATAATCTAAGATTCCTGTATCCGAAGCACAGTTATGTAGTGACCTTTATAGAAAAGATTTACCACTTCCCTCCTCCCATTGGACTTCAATAATTAGTTTTGTCATGAGTGGGCCAGTAATTCCTACCCTCCTACCCCCAACCTGAGCATAATCAGTCTGATCTTCCTCCCTGGTCCCTGACAAAGGAGATGTGGTTCTGTTTGGTACTCAGTACACTTAACCAGTTTTTCATTACCAGAGACCACTTGTAGGTTTCAGAATTTACCTGTATGTTGCAGTGGCCTTTCAGAGGCTGGTTAAGCTGCTTAGAAGTCACAAGGGGGATTCAGTAGCTCTGAGAATTTCTAACAAAGTTTATTAGTTTGTTATTTATTTACTATGAGTTTATGTATGTAGTTATATATATATAACGCTGAGTTTATATATTATATACTATTTATATTTAATATACTATTTTTATATATTAGTATAATCAGCTTATATTATTACTAATTATTATACTGTTATATTACTTAATACTATTACTAATTGATAACACAGCTACTATTTGAACCATATGTTCTGTTGGCAGACAAACCCTTTGTTCTCTACCGGATGTAAGCAAGGACCCCCCAAGAAGGTGGAAAGAGCACAGAATAGGAAAGCTTTGTCTTTTTCATAATTTTTCTGAAGGCCAATCTTAAATATGCACTTTATTATCTCATAGGTTTCTCCCCAACGTCAGATATTTTGGTAATAGGTTCTGTACTTATGTATAGTAGTATATAAGCTCAAATATAAAATCCTCACATTGATTCAATGTGTAAATTGAAGGTTTTTTTTGGTGAACCTCACCATCCAATTTATTAAAACTTGGGGAAGTTTTATTGAAGGAATTAGTCTTGATAAACACACAAATAATAATCAAAGAAACATCTCACCAGGGCCATGAAAGGAGTAGCAGAGATTAGCTAAAGGCATCATCTTGGAAGGGTCCAATCCAGTTCCACCCAGCAGCTCCACAAAATCTCCTATTTCCGCACAACCTGTTGAGGGTTTCTAAGAGAATAAAGCAGCAGAGAAAGATATATTCAAGCCAATTATAGAAGTCAGGCCATTTGACCAAAGGCTGGCTCAGCGAATTCACTCAATCAGCCCTAGGCATCCTGGCAGTGCCATTTAATTTAACATCCAGGACTCTAGGAATTAAAAGACATTTAAAAGGGAGGGGGAAAAACATAAGAATTGCTTTTCTAAATCAGCTGAGTAGTCATTTTTTAAAAGTGTGTGTGCATTTTTTTTAAGCTCAAGAACTGGAATGATGAAATGGGAATCTGTAAACTACATAAAAGATGTATATTAAAATTGAATCTGAAAATGCTTTGCTTTTCAAATCATGTGGAAATGTATACTAAATTATTGGAATTCCTTGATGTAGTCAGAGTTAAAGGAAGTCAAATATCTGTGTTTTACAAGTAGGACTTTCACATCAGTTTTTCCTTCAACTCCTCTTTTCCTCTTCTTTCCTGTGACACATCATTTCTATTGATAAGGATTTAGATTAGTTTGCTGTGGTGGTTTGAAACTGCATGGACTCCAGAAAACATATTCTTAAATCTAATGCATTCTTGTGCATGTGAACCCACTGTAAGTAGGACCTTTTGATGAGGTTCCTTCAGTTAAGGTGTGAAATACCTCAGTCAGGATGGTTGAGGGAAGTTCAGATAAATAGAGAGAAAGCCACAAAGGAAGAAGCCAGAAGCAAAAATCAACAGAATGCAGAAGAGAAGGAAGAGACCAGGAGACACTGCCATATGCCTTGCCACTTGCCACGTAACAGACTAAGGACCAAGGATCCCTGGCAGCAAGCAGACACCGCAGTCTTTGGGGAGAGAACATTGCCTTGGTGATACCTTGATCTGAACTTTCGTTTAACTACAGAACTAATGCATTCCCATTGTTTAAGCCAACCCATTTCATGGTATTTGCTTGAGCAGCCCAGGAAACTAAAACATATGGGAATATTAAAGAAAGAAGAGAATCCTAATTTGAGGTCTAAGTAAGCTAAAGTCTCTGTGATCTTCCTCTTTGTCAATGATAAATATATATATATATTTTTTTTCCAGCTACTCAAAAGGAGAGCTGACTCTAAGACTTTTTATGATCTGTTGTAACCATGCTCTTCTGCTTCCCTTCATCCTTTCCTTCCTGTCTCCACCACAGCAACTCCTTGTGTCTCACTTTCCCACACAAAGCCAATGAAGAGAAATAGATGGTGATGCATATTTTAAAATTAAAGGGTCTACTCTATGCTTAGGTTCTCTACACATAATTTCATCAAATGAATAAATAGAGGTTTAATTAGTCCCACTGTGTACAAGACTTCATGATCTTGCATTGAGAGTTGAATAAGTCATTTAGGGATGAAGGAAAAAAAACCTAATTGCCTTTCCCTTGAGTAGAGGATGCCCAGGAAGCATATCTCTTAAGACTAAAATTTCCCCTTGGTTCTATAGGTTCTAAGTTTCAGCAGGTGGTGGTGAAGGAAAAGAGGCAGGCTCGGGAGAGAGAAGTGAGAAATAAAGAAGTTGGAAAGAACTAGAAGCTACAATGAGGGAAACAAAACAAAGAAGCAAAGAAGTTGGGTGCACCTATTCCTTGGTGTTCAGTGACTTCTCACCTCTTCTCAAACCTCTCACCTTTACTTACAAACAACAGCAGAAACCGAGTTGTGTAGGACCTCTCTGAGGTTCAGTTACTTAACAGCAATCCCCTAGATTTCTCTGTTGAGGTTCAACCTCCTTGGACTAAGCCACTATCGTCTCTTGCCTAGACTATGACAAAGGCCTCCTAAGTGACTCCTGGCACACCTCTTGCTCCTGCAGCCCATTCACCATGGGAAACCAGAATGACCTTTAGACAGTGCAAATCAGATCATGTCACTTTCTTGCCTAAACCCTGCAGTGGTTTCCCACTGCACTGACAGTAAAATCAAGCTCCTTGATATGGCCGGCAGGGCTCTCTATGACCTGGCTCTGCTCATCTTCCTGACACCATCTCATATAACTTCCCTTCTACCTCTCTCTGCCTTCTTTCCATTTCTGGAGCACAGAAAGAGTGTGAGCCTCTGTATAACCATTCCCTCTGTCCCCTACTCTTCACGTGCCTGTTGGATCCTTCTTTTGTCTATTGCTCAGGTCTCACTTTAAATGTCTCTTTGTCAGAAGGGTTTTTCCCTGAAGACTTTATCTCAAGTAAATCCCTGCTCCTCCACCCACTGCCTTGTCCCCAGTCATGGTGTATCACACCACTCTGCTTCATTTTCTGTACTGTACTTATTATTTGAAATATCTCATGATACTGCCTGTCTCCTCCCACTAGAACAGGGGTTCTTAACAAGGGGTCCGTGAGCTTGAATTGAAATTTGTAAAAACAATATTCTTGTGGGGACGTGTGGGTGAGAGTGTGATATATTTATTAAATGATACACAATATAGTGTGGACTTAGTAAGGGGTCCATGCTTTTCACCTGACTGGCAAAGGTCTCTGTGGAACAAAAAAGGTTAAGAACCCCTGCACTAGAATGTAGGTTCTATGTGAGCAGGGCCTGTTTTGTTCATTTCTAATTTCCAGCATCCAGGTTAGTACTTTGTACATGATAATCATTAAAAAAATATATTATGTAAAGGAATAGATGCCCAGAACACTGTAAACTGTAAATTTTAAAAAGGGAAAACATTAAGATTACTCATCATAGCCTAGAATAACTCAATGTAGCACTCCCAATCTGCTATCACACTTCCTAACCTCTATATTCTACATCAAGAATGGCATATAAGGAATATTAAGCCAATAACATGGCATCAAAGCAGCCAGTTACCAATGGTCCTAATCAAAAGATTATTCTTCACTAAGATCCAACTAAAAAAGTATGCACTGGCCTTTGCATTTTGGGCTTAAAGGATATTGGATATATACTTTTTTCTCAGTCTGGGTCTATTTATTTAGTTGTCATTGAAATCTGTTTGATGCCACAAATACTTGGACTTTCTTAACCTAGGCATGTGAGAAAGTAGAAAGAAAGGAGGATGACTCAAGGGAAGCTACCAGTGCAAGTAACTATGGTCAAGCTCAACATTAATTTTAAGAAATTCATAGAAGTTAATGGGGAGTCTCTGCAAATATTTCTGATGCTAAAATATATTGAATTAAATGTAATACAAAATACTCCCCAGAACTTTACTCATGTTTTTTTTTTTGCAATGTAAAAATCCAATTTCATATTTTATGCTACACTTAGCCTTCCTTCACAACACATTTCCGTCAATGAGATAACTTCCTTCATGTCAAAAGAAAATTCCAATAATTGGGAAAACAGCCCTTAGGATGATTCACACTATAATCTAATTTCTGCGAGGACAGAGTTTTTATAAAAGGGGAAAGCACAAGAGATGGCAGATGTAATTATGTACCCAAACATTTCCAACTGAAAACATTTCTTGCATCACAAGAAAAGTAGTCAGGTGTTCAGAAGGGGCACCTGAGTATGCAACTTGCAACATCCCTGAAATAAAGAGGGGTTTGGTTGAGAGCAGGGAGGGCAAACACACGTGAGACTGAACAGCCAATCAGAGAATCACACAGATGAACACAACCCACCCAATTTGTTGATGCCCAGGTTGGCTGTGTATGACTGATTTTGCACTGATAAAGCTGTGGCCTAAGTAAATGATTCAGGGGAAATTAAGCAACTCACCTTTAACTGAAGACCGTTTAAGTGCCCTAGGGTGAGATCAGATACTTTTATCACCACGGGATAAATGATGGAGAAGCTGCAGTTTCGATGTTGGTGTGGAACTACCAAGGTAAACCTTCCATTTGGGGTCTGAGAGATGACATTGCAAGCTTTGGAGGGGAGAGGGAAAAAAAAAAAAAAAGACACGTATCTGCATTATATGGAGGCTTCTTTAAAAAATTATTCTTAAAAAAAAAACTCAGAAGATCGATCAGTCCATTATTCTTTGGCAAATTAGGCCCCATTCTTCAACCACATGAACTGTTTATATTAACATTATTGTATACAACCTACAATGAGTGATATGATTTACTTCTTTTAAAAAGATTTTCTTTTGAGGAGAAGGAAACAATAGGCAGATCAACGAACTTGTTTTGGTTAAGATAATGTACTTTGGTCCTTGACCATTCAGTTTTATAGGCTAGTCTATGTTCATATGCATCAGAAATAGCTAAATTAGAGTAGTGGTCTCAATCAGAAGACAACTTTATATCCTCTGGTCCAACCATCTGCCCAGGGTATGAAGTCTGTTTGCCATTTCCCAGATATGCCATCTGTCAGTCTTTACTGAAATATCTTTAGGACTGTAACTTCATATTAATCCCTCAAGCTTATCCCAAATGAATGGAATGACTTGGGGGGATTAAAGCTTGTCACTGAATGCATTGCAGTACCTTAGAGATCAGAACATGTCTTTGGTGGGGTGGTGAGGGGGAGCAGGTAGAATTTTAGCCACCATAAATTAGTTTACTACATAGTCTGGGAAATAAATTTAAAACTGTGATTTGATTTCATGAGAATGAATAGAAAATATCCTTTGGGTTATTTCTAATTATAAAAGGACTTCCATTCAAATAATTCTTCAGTTCTAATTTCATGTGTCTGTGCAATGATACCACCTTCGAAAAACATTTTTGACCCCCAAGTTCTGCTTTTCAGTTGAGAAAAAAATAGGGACTTCACTTACGAAAGAGGTTAGGATCTGTCTTTATGGTTAATGTGAATCCATTTCCTGGTTCATGGACCCGGAAGAAGATCATGGCCACGTTCTGGGAGGATCTGATGCTCTTTCTGCTAAAACCACTCTCACAGAAATCTGTGTATCGCTCAGCTGTAGGTAGAGGATGATCCTGGGAACTGGGGAACTTCTCCCCCTTGAGAATCCAACCATCAAATACCTTCCAATAAAAAATACACACACAGATGATCCTTTCCGTCAATACCTGAAACCAAGGGTTATTGCAAAGAGGGAAAACCGTTATCCAGCAATGGGCATTCAGTTACAAGTGAAGAATTGACATCCTACAATCCCTTGCCTACTTTTGCTTTTTGTATGTGTTTTCATCTGGAAGTTTGTTTGCAAGTAATATGTTATTTTTTTTTCTTAAGAAACCTTAAAGCTTCCAAAGTAAATAGATTTTCATTTATTTTATAATTTCAATCACATTGGTAAATGAAACTACAGGCAAGATGCATTTTAACCTTGTCCCATTTTCAACATCCCATCTTCAGAAGAATTCCACAGAAGTATTTTAGTTTCAGCTCCTCTCTTTCCTCTACTCATTGAAATGTGAACAATAAAATATCTCAAGAATAGTCAGCAAAAACCAGAGCAGCAGCTTATGTGCCCATTTTCCTCATTTTACACTTCATCACATATTACTTTAAAATGTCAATAACAGCTTCAAAACTCAGGCAATAATGGCTGATATGCCACTTACGACTTTTTTCCTTTGTTTAACTTTTGCAGTTAGCAGAGTCTGTTGGCTTTACTCTCAAAATCACCACAGGTCTCCAGTTTAATGAGCCCAACCTAATCCAAATTAGCAAAATTATCAACAACCCAGATACAAATTACTTCACCAGGCCCTTCTAACGTGTTTGACAAGTTCCAAAATAATTCCTCTCTGGAGATTTTAATCATTATTATTTTAATTGGACAATAGAACTCCATCAGCCATCCTAAGCTGACCTGTTAGATTTATGGAGAACACAGGGAGTGTGAGTGTTTGTTGTTGTTGTTGTTGTTGTTGTTGTTTTTTTGGGGGGGGGGGCTGGTCCTCCCCTCCTCCTCAAGCCTCAAATTGTATTTCCTCTCAGCATTCCGCTCTCGGCAGCCTGTGCTCTACTGCTCCAAATCTGGCAGCCCTGCGTTGAAATCAGACTGCGAGGCTGGAACAGCTCGCTGAGGGGGGACCAAGCAGGAGAGAGCTGGATTTAGATGTCAGAGCTGGCCTTCTAACCCGGACAGGCCCTTTTGGTGTCCCTGAGAGCTTCTGCTAACTTAGTTTGCCTTTTCATCTGCTCTAAAATGCATCACGGTGTATCGCACGGAGAGTTCAAGTCATCCCAAGTGCCCAGGACCAAGGGGGCGCCCAGAAGCGCTTTTAAACTACAGCGTGGTGGGAAGCACTGGCGAGACATCGGGTAGGGGAGCCGCCTGGCGTTCACCCACGTGGGCGCTCGGGTTCTGCTGCGCGAGCCAAGCGCGCCTCCCTGACTCTGGCACCACTGGAGTGGCTAAGAATTTTTAGCCGCTCCCCACGCTCAGCAGCCCCACGCTGGCGCAGCACCTCAAGCCATTCCAACCCTTCGGTGCTCCCCGGACTGGGGCTGGGCGAGGTAGGGGCGACTTACCTTTAGGAAATCCCCTCCCTGACAGTCGATGGATACCAGGTCATAGTGGATGGTGATGAACTCATCCGGCTCGCCGATGAAGAAGGCGGCGCAGTGCAGCTGCGGCTGGTCGGCGGTAAAGGTGAACTGGCCTTGGAGGCTCAGCATGTCCAGGCACCCTGGAGGGAGGACACCGGGGCCATCGGGGCCCCACGCTGAAGTCCCTCTCCTCACTCAGCGTCCCGCGCCGGGACTCCCAACCTCAGCGGACCCGGCTCCCGCTCCCCAAGACGAGTCACACCGTCTCTTCCCGAGCACAGATCCCTAACGACTGTAATCGCGCCTCTGGCAGGACTGGCCACGCACTTCCCTGCGATGCCCCGGAACCTCCTGCCCTTGGCGCAGAGACCCAGCCTTCCCTATCTCCCTCCCACCCACCGACCCGGGCTGGGCAGCCGGAGACTCACGCAGAGCCCGGCGGTACAGCTGCTCCCCCGCCAGCTCTCGCTTCAGGTTGGCGCTGAACAGCAAGAAAGGGTCGTGGTCTGCTGCTTGCAGCAACTGAAAGAAAATGGGTCTGTCAGGAAAAGTTCAAGGGGATGGGAAAGAAAGTGGGCCAGGAGCGCATCACCCTCCTTGTCCCGCAGCAAAGAAAAGAGAGGTGGTCAGTGGTTCCCCGGTCCTAGACGGGAAAGTCTTGGACTCTTTCCATAAAACCTGGATATCCCGGGCTGCCAGGGGAAGGCGGGCAGCTGGGGATGCTTAGAGGCAGAAAGGAAGACCAGTTGAGACTAAACCAGGGGAAAGATGGGCCCCAACAGACGGGAAGAAAGAACTGAGAGCAGAGACAGCTTGCCCACCCCCCACGTCTGGACATGCAAGGAAGATGGGATGGCTCACCTCTAGGTACCGGCTTTCCCCTCTTAGAGCCATCAGGAAGATCAAAATGAAGTGACTCTGGAGTTTGAAGGTAGGTAACATGCTGGTCTTGCTCTGCAGCTGGTGTTCTCTGCTTCCCAGGTCTTGGGATATTGTTCCCACACCTTGCCAGGCTGAGAGCTAGAAGCTGGTAGGGTCCTTTTGCTGGGTCTCTTTTATAGAGCAGTGGGGAGGGGAGGCTCTCTGCCCCTTAACTGATCTGAGCTCAGTAACCATGGGTTACCCTGTCTCGGTGACAAAGTGCGTGATGATGACGAGGGTCCAGTTCTGAGCCACAAATTTTCAGCGTGGTCTAGCATTATTCACTGAGAATGATTTCAGACACTACAACTTAGAGAACTAAAGTATGGGAGAAAGAATGAGGGGAGGACAAAGAATAAGGGAGGGGGCATCTATTTGGCCTGCCAAATTCCACATTATATTCCCTGTGGACATTTGGCCGAAATGATAATGGGCTGAAATAGTTTAGGTTTTGTACACATGCATAAAATACCCAAACACGTATAACCTTATCATACAGCCTTGTCACATAACCTTGGATGGAATCATTCTGGCAATTGACAAAGAATATAGTACTCATGCAATTGTACACCTTTCAGGAAGAAACTTGAGGAGCTTTCGCCTCTACAGAGAAGCTGATCAGGAGGTGAAACCTGATTTTACAGAATTTTGAAGTAATGCAGTTCAAGCTTTCTTTCTGTTCCTTAATCTTTGCTTTATCCTGGTTCACATTTCTTATAAGGCTTTCCTAAATGGAAAGCTAACTCTAGAGTCTGTGGACGCCTGGATTTTAGTTGAGCTCTGCTACCAGGCTTGAATGTTGACACGATGTACACACTCCAGGGCCAGGTAACTGTGGCCATAACCTTGGCATCTCTCTACGTTACTGAAGGCTGAAGTCATTCCATTTCATCCCTTCAACTACCTGGATTACTTTACCACTGAGCAACTTTATTATAATTGCTAGCAAGCAAATATACAGGGCTAATCCAATGGCTTAGGGATCCAGAAATAAGTTAAGTATAAACTTAACTTTGCTGATAAGGAGAGAAGAGAATTGCTTCTCCTTTAAGACCAAAACTGTGGGAAATATGGGGATTAGTCCACTTTGGGCTCTTCTATCTCTTTCCAACTATCCTCTAAACAAGGGGACTAAATCCTAAAAACTTCATGTTGTTTTATTTCTGCCTGACAGAAAACACAGTTACTACCTATGACTTTCTTGTTCTTAAAATGATGCAACTATAACAGAGGGTTTTAACTCAAGGAAATAATTATATTTTTAGTGATGCTCAAAATCAAGTAGTAATTTGCCTAGTGGTACAGAATTCAATATTTTCATATTTAAGACAATCTGACCTCTGGAGGGGCTGCCTCCAAGTTGTTTAACCAGAAGGCCCTCCAACCCTAGTCCAAATTATGAATAACCTTTGGACCACAGAGAACAGGCAGAGGGGGTGCCTGAGGGAGGAGGGTGGGAGGTAGCTGCTGAAGCAGAGGGTGAGGGGGAAAGCACCCAAAGGTGAACATTAGTCACCACATCCTTCTCCCCATCCCGGGGACTCTTAGATTTTGGGGATTTTAGAAAGGGTATGAAGAAACTGGAGAGGAATAAAAGGAGAGAAAAACAAATGACTTAACCCCCACTTGCTTGGCCTCAAACTTGTCAGGCCTTTTCCAGGTTTGTCTCTCTCCCTGTCCGGCCTGCGAGGAGGCTGATGCACACTCATCCGTCTGCCCTCGCCTACTCTTCTTTC
>PVKH010021979.1:0-14201 GCA_004027955.1 Chaetophractus vellerosus
GATAAAAATTAGTTTGTTTAATTGAATCGCAGTGAACTTTTGTGTTGCTAGATATGGGGTGAATCTGGCCAGAAACATTGGTATGTACATTTGTAAAAACAATCTTACAGTAAACAATAAGGCAATATAAGTCAATAACCATGGCCTTCAGTGCAATATTTCTTCTGTAAATTTGTGGTAATGAATACCATCCATAGGGTTAATAACTATACAACAAACATATTTGTTGCAATATTATAGTTCATATTAGGATGCCAGGTGCCTTTGAAATATGGAATTTCTTAGACATAATATCCTCGTTAGATAATAAATATGAAGCTTATATAGTGTTACAAAAATACCCATAAAATGTGTGGTTTAAAAATATTATAAATTAAAATAAAAACTGGAAACTAATATAAATACATAACTAAAATTTAATTTATACAGATTCTGGAATTTGTATGTTTGTGGTGGATGGTGTTTGGCTTCAAGTTCTAGTCTTGCAACTTAATGAGTATCTGCCATTGCATACTTACTGAAACTCTTTTTACCTTAGTTTATTTATCTGTAATATGCAGAGAACAATAAGCCCCAACCTGAAAAGAATGCTGTGATGATAAAATGAGTTAATAATTAAATTACTTAGAACAATGTATGAAATATATTAAACACTAAATATTTCTTTTTCTATTATTATTCTGAGTAGTAAAAAAAACTTTGAATATGATAAATTACTTTTTAATAGATTTTATGTTTTAAAAATGTCAAATATATCATTCAACTTTATGTATTGATTTCAATTACAATAATGAATAATTCAAAACAGAGCAGAGAAGTGAAACCAGATAAGTCTAACTGATGTTCTGTCCTGAAAACCTATGAAAGACAGAATAGCAAGGGCAGGGCTGGAAATATACCTCACTGAAACACAAGGACTTAAAAGAAATAAACAAAAATGTTTTATTTATCCATATTTTAAGCACAAGTAAAGATGATGAGTTGTGTTCTGTATACTAGATATCTTGAGAGTAATACAGTTAATGGAGCATCAGTTGAAGACAATGAAAGAAAAATAGAATGTTCTCAGGAAAAAGTTGTTATAAACAGTTCCTTTGGAAAGTAGAATAGAAAAGTAAACTGTCCATCCACAAGAGCTTTTTCTTCAGATTTCTTTCCGTTAAATTGCATTGCTTGGGAGAGGACTGTGGGAAGATGGGAGTGGACTACCAGGCAGAGCTGAATGCTACCACAAAAACATTGGAGAAAGAGCCAAAAGCTGTCCAGGGACCTGCTTTGGGGACAGCAGAGCAGGACAGTGCTACACAACTCCCAGGAGGGTAGGGACGAAGAGATAAAGAAGCCAAAATGACAAATGTGAGTTACCAAGCCACTGTGGTGGCTGGGAGGGGTTCTCCACCCCCACCCCAAGATTTTAAGCTGGGATAAAACCCCTGACTCACTGCAGCCAACTGAGAGGGGAACAGACATCTTCCTTGCTGTCAGTTGTTTCAAAGGAAAAGGAAAGGGTAGTTGGGGTGATTTTCTTCAGTGAATTCAGCCAGCAGGGTCTGTTTTGAATCTCCAACCTGGAGATTCAACAGAAACACAGGAAAAACAACAATGAAACACCTGTGGAAATGTGTGCTGACAAGCACCATCTGCTGGCTGGCTTAGAAATTGCAGGGACAAAAAACTGTGCTCTGCATCCAACCCCTAGGAGAAAATCTGCAGCCCACTAGTGACTTCCTACCCCAATTTTTAAAATTTAAGCTAGGCAATTTTAAAGACTTAGATAGGTTGAACCAAATATCAAAGAAGAGCTGTGGGGGTGGGGGGGAAACAATCAGAGTAAATTCACCAACATATTAAGATGCATAGACATCAGCAAAAAATTACAAGCCATACTAAGAAAGAGGAAGAGATGGCCCAGCCAAAAGAATGAACTAAATATCCTGAAGTGATGCAGGATTTAAGACAATTAATCAGTGATAATCACACAACTCTCCTAAATCACTTCAAAGAATTAAAAAAATATATATTACTAAAGAAATAAAGTACATAAAAAAGGCACTGGGAGAGCATAAAGAAAAATTTGAAAGCCTGCAAAGAAAATTAACAGACCTTATGAGAATGAAAGACATAGTGGATGAGATTAAAAATACTTTAGAAGCACATAAGAGCAGACTTGAATTGCTTGAAGACAGAATTAGTAATTTTGAAGACAGAACATCTGAACTGGAAAAGACAAGAGAAGAGAAAGAGAAGAGAATGGAAAAAAGGAACAGAGTCTCAGTGAATTGAGTGACAATGCAAAACTCACAAACATTCGCAATTATTGGTGTCCTAGGAAAGAAGAGAATGGAAAAGGGTCAGAAAGAATATTTGAGGAAATAATGAATGAAAACTTTCCAACCCTTATGAAGGACATAAATATCAATATCCAAGAAGGACAATGCACACAAATAGAATAAATAAGAGTAGACCTACCTCAAGACTCCTACTTGAGATGAATGAAAATGAAAACACAACATATCAAAACCTATGGGACACTGCAAAGGCAGTGCTGAGTTGGACATTTATAGCCCTCAATACTTACATTAAAAAAGAAGAGCTAAAATTGAAGCTCTAACTGCACACGTGGAGGTAGAAGAAAAAGATCAGCAAATTAATACCAAACTGAAGGAATAGAATAGTAAAGATCAGAGCAGAAATAAATGAAATAGTGAACAACAATAAAAAAAACAATAGAGAGAATGAACACAACCAAAAGATGCTTCTTTGAGAAGATCAACAAAATCAACAAACTCTTAGCTAGACTGACAAAAGAAAAAAGTAGTAGACACAAATAAATAAAATCAGATGCTAGGGGAACATTACCACTGACCCCACAGAAATAAGAGAGGTCATAAGAGGATACTATGAACTACTGTACACCAAAAAGTAGACAATGAGGAGGAGATGAACAAATTGTAGAAATACACAAACAATTTAGACTGACCATAGAAGAAATAGAAGAGCTCAACAAACCAGTCACAAGTGAAGAGATTGAAACAGTCACAGTCATCAAAAACCTCTCAAAGATGAAAAGCCCAGGACCAGATGACTTCACAAGTGAATTTTCCCCATCATTCAGAGACAATCTGATACCAATCTTGCTCATGGTATTCCAAAAATTAAATAAGAAGGAACATGAGCAAACTCGTTCTATTATGCCAACATCACCCTAATGTCAAAACCAGATGAAGAAACTACAAAAAAAAATTTACAGACCAAAATCTTTCATGAATATAGATGCAAAAATCTTCAACAAAGCACTTGCAAACAGAATCCGAAAGCACATTAAAAGAATTATATACTATGATCAAGAGGGTTTTATCCCAGGTATGCAAGAGTGGTTCAACACAAGTAAATAAATTAATGTAATAAACCACATTAATAAATTGAAGAAGAAAAATCACATGATCTTCTCAATTGATGCAGAAAAGGCATTTGACTAAATCTAGCACTCTTTCTTGATAAAAACTCTGCAAAAGATAAGAATAGAAGGAAGCCTTCTCAATAAGGTAAAGTATACATATGAAAAACCTAGAGCCAACATAGTACTCGATGGTGAAAGACTAAAAGCTTTACTGTTAAGATCAAGAACAAGACAAGGATGTCCACTGTCACCATTGTTATTCAATATTGTGTTAAATATTTTAGCTAGAGCAGCTAGATAAAGAAATAAAAGTCCCCCAGACAAGAAAGGAAGAAGTAAAACTTTCACTATTTGCTGATGAAAATGATCGTATATCTAGAAAATCCTGAAAAATCCACAAAAAAGCTACTAGAACTAATAGATGTATTCAGCAAAGTGTTGGGATACAAGATTCATACACAAAAATTAATAGTGTTTCTATACACTTCTGATGTGCAATCTGAGGAAGAAATCAGAAAAAAATCCATTTATGATAACAACTAAAACAATCTAATATTTAGGAATAAATTTAACCAAGGAAATAAAGGACCCATATTCAAAAAACTATGAAACTTTGCTAAAAGAAACTGAAGAAGAGAAATAAATGGAGGGACATTCCATGTTTATGGATTGGAAGACTAAATATCATCAAGATGTCAATTCTACCAAAATTGATTTACAGATTCAATGCAATCCCAATAAAAATCCCAGCAGTCTTTTTTGAGGAAGTGGAAAAATCAATTATTAAATTTATTTGCATGGGTAATGGACCCCGAATAGCCAAAAAGTTCTTTAAAAAGAAGAATGCAGTTGGTAGACTTTAACTTCCAGATTTTAAAGCATATTACTTAGCTAAAGAGCTAAAAACAGCTCGTTACTGGCATAAAGACAGACACATTGTTCAATGGAACCAAATTGAGAACTCAGAAATAGGCCCTCACATCTACAGTCAAGTGATTTTTGAAAAGGCAGACAAGCCCTCCCAGCTGGTCCAGCAGAGTTTACTCAACAAAAAGTCTTGGGAGAACTGGACATCCATATCCAAAAGAAAGAACGAATAACTCTATCTCACATCTTATACAAAAATTAACTAACAATGGATGAAGGACCTAAATATTAAGGCGACAACCATAAAACTCTTAGAAGAAAATGTAGGAAAAATCTTCAGGAACTTATGGTAGGCAGTAGTTTCTTAAAACTTACATCCAAATTACAAGCAATAAAAGATCAAATAGAACAATGGGACCTCCTCAAAATTCAACACTTTTGTACCTCAAAGGACTGTTAAAAGGATGAAAAGGCAGCCAACTCAATGGGAGAAAATATTTGGCAATCATGTATCCAATAATGGTTTAACATATATAATATACAAAGAGATCATAGAACTTAACAATAAAAAGACAAACTATACAATTAAAAAATGGGCAAAAGGGGCCGGCTCGATAGCCCAGTGGATAGGGCGCCGGCATACCACATGGGAGGCCCCAGGTTCATTTCCCGGGGACCTCTCCTAGCGGGCAGAACCGCCTTGAGAATGGCAAGCCGCCATGGGCGGGCCGGAGCCGCCATGGGCAGGGCAAGAAGCTGCCACGGACAGGGCAAGAGCCGCCACGGGCAGGGCAGGTCGCCCGCGGATGGAGCGCAGCCAGCCACCCATGAACTGAATCAAGCGCCAGCCGTGAACAGATGCAGAGACCGCCCACAAGCGGGGAAAGCCGCGCCTGCACAGTGACCACTCTCAGCGCGTCGCCGCAGCGGGGGGAAGGGGAGATATGTAATAAAATAAATAAATATTTTTTAAAAAATGGGCAAAAGACTTGAAAAGACAATTGTTCAAAAAAGAAATACAAATGGCAAAGAATCACATGAAAAAATGTATGTTCAACATCACTAGTGGTTAGGAAATGCAAATCAAAACTACAATGAGATATTTCACACCTATTAGACTGGTCACTATTAAAAAGTTGGAAAACTGTAAATGTTGGAGAGGATGTAGAGAGATAGGAATGCTTGTTTACTGTTGTTGGGAAAGTAGAATGCTACAGCCACTTTGGAGTATTGTTTGGCAATTCCTAAAGAAGTTGAATATAAACTTGCCTTCTAACCTGGAAATATCATTACTAGGTATATACCCAGAAGAACTGACAACAGAGACACAAACACACATCTGCACACCAATGTTCATAGCGGCATTATCCATGATTGCCAAAAGTTGGAAACAGCCCAGGTGTCCATCAATTGATGAATGGATAAACACATTGTGGTATATATACACTATGGAATATTATGCAGCAGCAAGAAGAAATGAAGTCGTGAAGCATATGACAACATGGATGAATCTGGAAGACTTTATGTTAAGTGAAGCAAGCCAGACACAAAAGAACAAATATTGTACGAAGCACTATTTTGAACTAAATATACTGTGTAAACTCATGAACTTAATTATTAGACTATAAGTCTACAGAAAAATGAAAGGAGGGCAGAGAATGGAAAGCTGAGGGTTAATTTGTGCAGATTTGTTAAAAAAGTTGTTTGTAAATCTAAGGTCATATATATTACTAGAAGGAAAGCTCAAAATTGTAACATGGAAATGTATAAGATAGTTAAACCTCACAAAAAACATGACTATGAGTGATATTGCTTGTATAAAACTGTTACAAAAGATAAATACAAATATGCGAGAGAGAAGGAAAAAGCATAGCAGCTATCTACACCAGACGGGGCATAGAGAGATTGAGAGTGATGAGTTTTGTTTGTGTGTTTGTTTTTATTATTAGTACTGGAATAATGAAAGAACTATGGGAGTGATTGGGGTGAGGAATGCAGAAACATGTGATAATACCAAATACCATCGATTGAATTCTTTGGATGTATTTATGCTTTATTAACATTTACCAATAAATTTTTTTTAAATGCATTGCTCTTCCCCAACAGATCTTCAGGATTGAAATCTAGGATTTTTGTCTCATTCTGACTTCTTTTTCATTAATTAGCTCTAATTAGATTAATTTTTCTTTAGAAAACTGTGCATTGTACTTTCTCTTTCCACTGTGAATGCTATATTGGATATGGTGGTTGGTCCAATTATTTCAATAATAACTCTTTTTTTCTAGTTTTGTTTCTGCAAATTGTTACAAAGCTGTACTGGCTATGCAATGGTCCCTATAGGGATTGTATAAACCCACAGATTGAAGATACCATAATGTATTAGTTTCTGATGGCTTCTGTAACAAATTACCACAAACTTGGCAGCTTTAAACAACCATATACATTATCTTACTGTTCTCTAGGTCAGGAGTCCCAGATGAGTTTCACTGTGCGAAAACCAAAGTGTCTTCAGGGCTATTAGGGAGGCTCCCTTTTCTTGCCTTCTGCAACTTCTAGAGCTACATTCCTTGTATACCTTGGCTTATGACTCCTCAGGACAGCAGGATAGCATCTTCAAATTCTCTACTCCGGCATCATATTGCCTTCTCTTCTGTACCCAGTCTCCCTCTGCCTTCCTTATAAGGACACTTGTGATTGCATTTAGAGCCAGTCCAGGTAATCCAAAATAATCTCCTCATCTCAAAACTCTTAATTTAATCACATCTGCAATTGTTTTTTTGCCATATATGATACATTTACAAGTTCCAGAGATTTGGACTTGGATACTTTTGGGGGCCATTATTCAACCTACTATGTATACTTCCATGAAAGCATGAATTTATATTGCTGTTAGAATAAAAGAGTATATTGTAGAGTAAAATTTAAATTCAGGTAAACTGCTATGGAAAAGCACAAAACTTCAAAGAAATCCCATATCCTAGGAATACTCTCATTCCCAGTAAAGAAACCTAATCACACTCTACTTTCATCAAAATAACTTTAGTGACAACCTTTGAGCAGCACCGTACCTCTTTTCCTTTAATTTATCTTAAACATGTCTTAAAGTTAATCTTTCTAATTACTGTTTCATCAAGTTATCAGACCACTAAATGACCATAAATGGTTTATTATTGCTACCAAATAATATTCTAATTCCTTTAGTGGACATATAAGTGCATTGCAGTTTTCTCACATATTAGTCTTCTGACTTCTGTAGCAAGCCGCATTCCCTAACAGATCCATCAGATTTTTACATCAATATACAGAGATGTAGATGTAGACATAGAAATAGATGTATAGTTATAGGTATATATAGTTTAACACTTTCTTTTTTCAATTCAAATGTCATTTTCTCCATGGAAACTTTTCTATTTAGACTACTCATAAGTTCTTTTGTTTCTTTAATACTACTATGTTAATTAAAATAATAATTATTTAATATTTAATATTTGGTTCTACCACATTTCTTGTGAGTTTTATCCATTAGTGGTCGCTAAGATTTTTAAGAAGCAAATTAACAGACTGTGGTCCTCAGGCAATTGATCCACTCTGTGGAGTGAAATGCTACAACAGTGCATCATGGGCACAACAGAAAATTTCAGCAAATGGTCACTTCATTGTACAGAATAAAGACTCTTGAATGGTCAAATCTTCTTGTAACTTATACAGTACAGATTCCAAAAGAGCAGGGGAAGATGAACCATCACAGAGGCTTCCCAGGGTGGCCAAAATCTGTTCCAGGTCAGGGTCAATAGATGGCAGCTCACATGTCTGACTTTGCAATGGACAAGAGATAACTCTGTACAGTTTGAGTTGGTTTCTATCCTTGGAGGAGGGTGCCCTGCCACTGAGAATTCCCATTGGGGCTGCTTGTTCCTGGTTTCTGGGTTTGAGGTCTGTCTGTTGGGGCCTTTTCATTACACTTAACTTCTCCTGTAAGTGGTGAAATGGCTCACAATAGAAAAGGAGATAGGGGTAAAGGAAGGCTGGAAGATGGCCGTTTAGCCTGTGTTTTTGACTTCCTCAGAGGAAGAGGTGGAGGTAGTTGAGGTCAGGGCAATGGCCCTTAAGAAGTGTCTGTGATTTCCCTAACACACTTTACTCCAGAAAGTTCTCTTTATACTATGGCACTGGGGCAGGCAGAGAGTCAAATGTCCTTCTGCTTGCTGACAAAGAAAACACCTGCAACTGGAAGTAACTATAGAAGAATGACCATTACCCCTCAGCACCCCCTTATGAATAAGGGTGTGAACTCTCTGAGTGAAGGTTTGAGGGAAGTTAGTACAGGGAAATGAAGAGAAAATGAGCCACAACATGGCAGACAGACAACATGGCAGACAGAAAGCATAGTTGCTTTGACCTTGACCTTGAGGTCCCAGTTGGCACTATTTCCAGGTCCAAGGGGAGAACCCAGATATTCTAAACAGGCCTCCCCATTGTTCCTGGATAACCATACACAAAGGGCCTCATCATTGGCCCCCACAATTGGTGGATTAACCAATAACAGCTGGGGCCCCTTCCCCAAACATAAGCAAGGGGAGAAATAATTAAGAGCTTAAAAGGTAACTACACAAGCCAAATCTTGATTTCTTTGCCTGGCAGAGCCCTCAACAAATCTCAGTATGTATTTCCATCCTTGCTTTTCTCAGAAAGCTCTGTCCTTTCCCCCCATTTCCCAATAAATTCTTTTTACTGGTCTAACTAAAAAACAAACACACAAACAAACCAAAAACCTGCGACTGACTTTTGACTTTGATAAGTTAAGCAAACCATCTGAATATGCCATTTCCTAACTGATACTTACTATCTCAGTTAATTAAAAGAATATACTGAGGCAAGTTTTCTGAGAACAAACATAAATGGTTTGGTTCAACTTTTCCTCATTGTTAAACAAAAGAAGTGGTTCAAAGTAGCTCTCTGATACCACTGTATCAGATTATCACAAATTATCATGTTAATAGCATTTCAGTCTCAATAGAAAAAATAAGTCTGAGATCATTCTATGTGAGGTATGAATAAAGAGGAGCATGAAAAAATAATTCAGAATAAACCTGGAGCTTATGATGTAAAAAGGGGGAGGGATGAGAACCCTCAGATAAAGTAGTTTTACCTTGTTTCCTAGTAAAGAATACTATTGAGGATACAATTGCATTGCATAGTGTTCTGGATATTAATAAAAACCTAAAATTTCATTAATTTAAACAAAAGAATAATTAGCTGAATCTTCCTAAACAGCCAGTTTACTTTATATGTAACTCTAGTATTTAAGAATTCAATTCCATATACTTTCTTTATGACTATAAGAAGTTATGTAAGGATATCTATGAATTGTGAGTCTCTGTCACTGAGGATAATTTGAAGAGAAATGGAAGAGTAAAGGAAGGAAAATTATATGGAAGTAGGGTCGTTTTCAAAGAAGACTTGGAAATTTACTCACAACTTTGAAGAAAATACATCATATAGCTTTTGATGAATAAATTTTGCTTTAAACTTATAAGATGACATTAGAGTATTTTGTATTTAGGAGAAGGTTTTAAAACATTTAGGCATGTTGCATATTGCTATCTGCAACAAAGCAAATAATTTGACCTATTGTTGAAACTTCAAGGCAGGGATAGCATAAACTGCTTTTTGACTCATTTAAGGTATTGTAGATGGAAATATGTTTTGCCAGTCTCATTAAAATGAAAACAACATGTGAAAACACCATGAATATTCCATTTAAGATTTTGTATTCCTTATTTTATTTTGCTAAATTTAAGGTATTTGTTATATGTATTTATTATAATTACTATTTTTTTGTTCTTCCATCACCATTATACTACTTTTCCATAATATATTTTCTTAATAAAATTTCATCATCCATAGTAATCTTAAAGGCCAAATTTGATGGTGATAAACATTATTTGGTTCAAATTCTTAGTATGGTATAATTCTCATTTTTCTCAACTTGACATTTTATATATTTATAGTATCCACATTTTGAAACACTTTCTGCTTATTATTCAATAAATTTTCTCAGGTAAATAGACCCCACTTACTCTTCCAATCTAGTCTCTGATATCCAGACTGGGCACAAATAAAAAAGATGTAAACCTTTTCTTATTTTTTGTGGTATGTTACTTCATCTTTTATATACTGTCTTGTGTTATACTTGCTTGCAATCATTTGTCTGTTGTTTTATCTTTTAAAATATCTTATCCCTAAGTTTGAAAGTTAAAATAACTTGGCCATAAGTTTCAGAGAAGAATTGAATTAAGTGTGATTCAGCTTACTTTCTCTGTCTTCTAGTAAAATAATTGTCCTGGTTAGGTTAAAGACTTACAAATTATTCTTTTTTTTCCCCCAAAAGTAATTAACTTTTGGAATAGTGTTCTAAAGAGACTTTATTGAGGTTTATACCATGTATCTCTTCACTGCCATCACTTTTAAGGTCTAACCCACACAGTTGTAGTTACTAGGAAACTAGAAAAGAAGCACGTTTGTATTTGTCGGTCCCTTCTATCTCAATTAGAAAGAACTTCCACATTTGCCTCCTCTCTTTAACTTATTTCTTGATTACCGTAATTAACCCCATCATCTGTCGATGCCTTATGTTAAGATGGAAAATGTCCAGAAATAACTACATATGTTGGCATGCTTCACCCTCATCATTTCTAACTATGCTTTTCCTTACTTACCAAATCAAAAAAGGATTTATTGAACCTATATTGTGTACAGCAATCCAGTAACATCTGTTCGCAACTCTCTGCTAACCTGTTCAGCAAAGAACCTTGACTAGATGAAATGATGCTTTATTTTAAAGATTTTAAAATGTACCTATTTTAAAGTATTTGAAATCAAGATATGGCTTATAATAAATGGCATCTATAAGCAGTCTGTCATTAGCTGAGCAGCATCACCTTCATTATAAACTTTCATATAATTATATTTCCATTTGAGTTATGTGCAATTTTGTGAACTTGTGTACTAACTATACTAAGCTTATTTAACTGTTAAAATAATCTTCAAATGGTTTTCTCGTGCTGATCATGAAAAGAATGTCGGAATTCAGATTGGAAGACATTCTACAGGATACTTGGCCAGAACTCCTCCAAGCTGTCAAGGTCATGAAAACCAAGGAAAGGTTAAGATTGTGTCACAGACTAGAAGAGACAAGGAGCCAGGACTACTAAATAAAATGTAGTACAGTGACTGGATCTTGGAACAGAAAGATGAGATTAATGGGAGGACTAGTGAAATCCAGATAAAGTCTGAAGTTTAATTAATAGTAATACAATCTGCCAGTGTTTTCTTAGTTTGACAAAAGTAAGATGGGAATGTAAGAAGTTTACAATGAGGGAAACTGGTTGAGAGGTTCATGTGAATCTCTGTAATATTTTTTACAACTATACTATAAACCTAATTATTAAAAAAATTACAAAATATTAAAAGATTAGACTGTGTATGATTGATCATTGAAATGGAAACATTGTGTGCATCGAAAGTCATAAAAACACAGAAAGGGAGCATTATTTTGATGCTAGTGAAGCAAACATCATTTGAGGAATGACAGCAATCCCATATTTCATAGCAAAGCAAAAATTATGTAATTTAAGGAGACTTAAGAACAGACAATGGGTAAAGATGTATTTATGCTTTAGGGGTGTTTTCCGTGCAGATGCAATTACTAACGGAATGCCACTGGAACAAAGAAATGACCATTCTTTCACAATAGGCAAAAGGAATTCCAAAGCCTCAATGAGATCTAGCACTGCACAGCATAATTGAATGTCATTTTGTCTAAAACATCGCTAAATTTGAAAGAAGCTTCTTACATTCTAGTAATATGTTTTTCAAGTGAAGAAATAACACAGTATATTACTTAATAACACAGGTGAAGAAATTTAAAAAAAGAAATTTGCCAAATAAAAAAGAAATTTGTCATTTTTAGGATGACTATCAGGTGTTTGAACTTTAAGTAATATCCTGTGTTATTAAAATTCTTGTAGAAAGAAAGGAAATTTTGTTACAAACATGGATATCAACATTTCTGGGTAAGTGACTCAGAGATATACAATTCTAAATGTGCAAACATTTTAGGAATTTGTAAAATAATTTGTATATTATATTTTTTATTTATGTGCAAGAATGATATTTTATTAAATATAAAAAAATTCTAAATAAGTAAAAAGGATCTCTTTCAATGGGGATAAAATAAAAATACAAATTGGAAAAAAGCATTGTGTAACAGTTTAATCATCACAGTTAGCTTTCTTTGTGCTATGTGATATAATGACATTTTATGATCTATGGCATATTAAATTTGGGGAATATGTAGTCTGTGCAAAACGTATGAATCTAAATTCTTATTGACATTCTCTTGCAGAGACAAAGCAAGGGATATAGATAGATGATGATACATGGACTGGACAGATAGATAAATAGTTATATTCATATATATTTTTCTTTTTTTCATATCAATATTGACTTTTGGTTCCTTGATGGAGTAGTTTCCCCTTGTGTGTTTATGGCACCTAAGCATACTTTTACAGTCTTTTATTCAGCAACATTACTACAATCTCCTATATATTATTATGAATTTTTAGAGGCAAAATTGTGCCATGCATGAATGATGAGAGAATTTTTTTCTTTGTAATCTTTTTTATTTGCCCTTTTTATTGCTTTATTGCAATGACTTGGAACTGAAATTTAATGCTGAATAAAAATGGTTCTAAAACTCATAGGGCTAACTTTTGATCTTTCATAATAAGTAATTATTTTAAGAATTAATAGGTGAACATTTTTATGACACATTCTTATTAATTGAGGTAGCTATGTAATTTTTCTATTTTATTTTTTAATATTCTGAATTATATTAGTTGATATTTTAATGTTAAATTAGCATGCATTCCTCAGAATTTAAAAAAAAAAGAATCTCATCATGGCATACAATTTATATATTGCTAGATTAGTTTTGTAATACTTTATTAAGGACTTATACCCCTGAATAAGATTGTCTTGTAATTTTCCTTTCTCATGTTCTTGATCTCCTTATTTTTGTTTGCTAGCTCCTTATTTGGTTATTCATCATTTTACTGATGCTTAAAATGAGGTCTAATTTGTGTAATGTTAAATTAAACATTTTATTTATAGAAGCAGGTTTTTTTGTCTCTAATAATATGCTTTACTTTAAATGTATTTTTTTCCTGTATTAATGAAGTAATCCCTTCACTGTAGGTAGGAATGCAGAATGGTACAGCCACTTGGAGGACTGATTGGCAGTTCCTAAAGTAGTTGAATATAGACTTGCCACAGTGACCCTGTAATACGCTACTGGTTATATACTCAGAAGAACTGAGAGCAGTGACACAAACAAACAACTGCACACTTATGTTCATTAGTGGCATTACTCATGATTGCCAAAAGTTGGAAACAACCCAGGAGTCCACCAACTGATGAATGGATAAACAAACTGTGCTGTATTCACATGATGGAATTTTATGTAGCCATAAGAAGAAATGAAGTCATAATGCATATGGCAACATGGACGAACCTGGAGGACATTACGTTGAGCAAAGCAAGCCAGACCTCAAAGGACAAATACTATTAGATTGAATTACTAAGAACCAAATATATTGTGTAACATATTGTGTGATTCAAAAAAAAATTTTTATAGGGCCCGGCTAGATAGCTCAGTGGATAAAGAGGGCGCTGGGGTACCACATGGGAGGCCCCGGGTTCGGTTCCCGGGGACCTCTCTGGGCGGGCAGATAGCCTTGAGAAAGGCAAGCTGCCGTGGGTGGGGCAGAGCTACCTTGGGCAAGGCAAAAAGCCGCCACGGGCAGGGTGGAGCCCCCACAGGCATGGCAAAGCCACCCATGAAAAAGCGGAGCTTCCGCCTGCGAACCGCTGC
>PVKH010021980.1:0-14202 GCA_004027955.1 Chaetophractus vellerosus
TCACATTTCACAATCTTAAAACTTATAACAAAGCTATAGTAATCAAAACAGCATGGTACTTGCACAATGATAGACATATAGACTAATGGAATCGAATTGAGAGTTCAGAAATCAACTCTCACATTTATAGCCAACTGATGTTTTTTGGTACGTTTGTTTTTATCCTGCACTTCTAGTTACACTTTTTTAAAAAGTAATTTTATTAGAGAAGTTGTGAACTTACAAAATAATCATTTATATGTGTGGAATTTCCATACAACACCCCTCCACTAACACACTACATTGTTGTGAAACATTTGTTATAGATTATGAAATATCATCAGACTATTACCACTAATGGTGGTCCACAGCATACATCTGGCATATTTTTTCCACACACCCCTATAATTAACACAGCGCATCTCCGACATTGATGCAAGAATATTACAGTACTGCTGTTAACTATAGTCCATAGGTTACATTAGCTGTATTTTTCCCATGCTTCTCCACATCCTTACTACCTTGCAACAGTGAGGTACATTTGTTCTAGCTCATAGACATTCTTGTATTTGTAATATCAACTACAATTCTCACCCACCTCTGGGTTCACTATGTTATTCAGGCCCTAGTTTATTTTCTAGCTTTCTTAAAATTGACCTTTACATCCCTAAACTACCATTTTCAGCCACAATCTCATTTTTAAGCCAGCTGAGTTAGTTCTACTCGCTATAATGTGTTACCATCAAATCTATCCATTTCAACACTTTTACAGTAAAGTTAATTATAACTTCTATATACATTAACCATCAGTACACTTTCTCAGCCCTCCTCCCATCTCCTAATAACCTATACTCTAGGTTTTAACTCCATGCATTTATTCTTTGTATTTAGTTCACATTAGTGAGACCATTCAATATTTGTCCTTTTGTGTCTGGCTTATTTCACTTAGCATAATGTATTCAAGGTTCATCCATGTTATCATATGTGTCCCAATTTCATTTCTTCTTAAAGCAAAATGTATTCCATCGTATGTATATACCACATTTTGTTTATCCATTCGTTGGTTGATTGCTACATGGATTGTTTCCATCTTTTGGCAATTGTGAATATCGCCGCTATGAACATCAGTGTGCAGATGTATGTTCGCATCGCAGTTTTCTGTTCTTCTGGATATATTCCTAGTAGAGGAATTGCTGGATCATGTGACAGTTCTATATTTAGCTTGAGGAAAGGTTGAACTGTCTTCCACAGAGGCTACACCATTTTATATTCCCATCAACAGTGAAGGAGTGTTCCTATTACTTCACATCCTTAAAACTTTGGCCCCTCAAAGAAGTTTATCATGTAGGTAAAACAACAACCTACACAACAGAAGAAAATATTTGGAAGCCACATATCCGATAAACAATTAATATCCAGGATATATAAAGAAATCCTCCAACTTAACAAAAAAGACAACCCAATTAATAAATGAGCAAAGTCTTCAAAGACATCTCTCCAAAGAAGATATATAAATGACCAGAAAACACATGAAAAGATGTTCAACATCATTAGCCATCAGGAAAATGCAAATCAAAACCACAATAAGATACCATTGAATACCCATTAGAACAGCTGCATTTTTTAAAAATGAAAAATAGCTGTTCAAGACGACATGGAGAAATAAGAATATTCATTCATTGCTGATGGCAGTGTAACATGGTGCAGTTGCTGTGGAAGACAGTTTGACAGCTCCTCAGAAAGGTAAATATAGAAATACCATGTGACCCAGCAATCTCAGTACTAGGTATATACACAAAAGAATTGAAAGCAGGGACTCAAATAGATATTTGCACACCGATCTTCATAGCGGCATTATTCACAAGTGCCAAAAGATGGAAGCAACCCAAAAAGTCCATCAACTAATGAACGGATAAATAAAATGTGGTACATACAAGGAGATATTATACAGCTGTAAAATAGAATGAAGTCCTGATAAATGCAACAACATGGATGAACCTTGAAGACATCTTGTTGAGTGAAATAAACTAGATGCAAAAGGACAAATATTGCATGATCTCACCAATTTGAAACAATTAGAATAAGCAAACTCATTGAGTCAGAATCTGGAATATACAATACCCAGGGATGGGGTGGGGATAGGAAATGGGACATTAAGGCAAAAATGCATAGGGTTTCTATTTGAAACAATGAAAATACTTTGGTAATGGATGATGATGATGGTAGCACACCACTATAAATGCAATTAGCAGCACTGATATATATGAATATGATTAGAAGGGGAAATGTTAGATTTTATATATGTTAGTAGAATACTTGTTTCTAAATCCATGGAACTACACAACATAAACAGTGAGCCATCAGTTAATTAATAGTACAATTATAAAAATGTGCTATCATTATTTTTAACAAATGTTCTACACCTAGAGAAGGTGTTGGCGTAGGGGAGTTAAATGGAAATCCTGTATTTTATGTATGATTTTCCTGTAATCCCACAACTTATCTAATAAAGAAAAAAATTATCTAGCCAAAATTCTACGATTTCATTAAATTTTATATTCTCCATCAATGACAGGGTCACAAACCGAAAGCAAGAAATGTGCTAAAAATGGGAGGAGGAGAAAAAGGAGCAGAAGAAGGAGAAGGCAGTCGGAAGAGAAGCTCAGAACACAGTTCACCAAAAGTACTTTGCAAATCAGGATTAAAACCTTTATTGACTCGGCCCCACACATACTTAGCCTGTGCTCTGGGCTTCCATAGCACTTGCATTCTGGAATCCAATTCCAGATTTTATGACCTCCAAAGTTTTATGGTTCTTCCCAAGAAAGCTTTCTTCACCTATTAATATGCATCATGGTTCCTCCTCTGTGTATTTTGGTTCTTATGAAAACCAAGCGATTTTTATGTAATCACATGTAGTTTAAATGTGACCTTTTCCATGGATTGGATAAATCTTTTTTGGTGTGTTTGTATATGTGTGTGTGTATTTAAACAAGAGTAGATTCTAACAGTTCTACCTGTCTGTTTTAGTTAGTTTAAGGAAAGAGGGAAAGGAAGAGATAAAAATACTCAAATTGTAACTTTGATTTCAAATAAAGTCCTCCATTGCTAGTATTGTGGTTTTTAATAGACTACCGATCTGCAATTATAGCCCATTAACTGTTTCTTTGCCTAAACCTAATCCTACAGTGACATCAGAGAACAAGCATAACAACGAAAACCCTTAGCCCATTATTCTGTAACTAAAATGGCACATCATTTTATTTCCCACGCTTCTCTACTCAATCTCATCTAACAATTTACCCATCATCACAGAAGAATTTTGACAACCCAAGAAAGCAGATGGCTCTAATTTTACTTCTTAGAGGATGTTTATCAATTAATATTGCCTCCAGGTCACATTTAGGAAGAATGACCTAATTCCATTGATTCTGTCTTTCCCAGAATAGTTTGAGTTTATTTTCTAATTGTGTTTTGTGCTGTGATCTGCCTATTTCCAGATAAACATTTCTACCTTAAAATACTCAGATGACCACTATGTAAATTGGACCTACTCTAAACTGTGGTGCTTTATAAGAGGGCAGGTAAGACATGAGCTATAAGCCCAGTAAACAAATTCTTCATCAAGGAAGAATATTTTCACTGCCTTCCTCCACTCTCTGAGTCATCCCAGTCAAGTGTTCAAAACTATATGCCTCCCAAGGCTCAAGGAGTACCATAGCATGCATACATACATACATACATATATACATACATACACCCATACATATATATTGTGAAGTGGGAATAACATTTTCTCCTTGTCTCTTCTGTATAAAGAACTGCATGCATTTTCTAATATTAATAAATAATAATAATAATAATGGAAAATATTCTTTGAATTCTTATGATGTACCAGGCATTGTACTAAGCAGTTTTCAATATGTACAATCTCAATTAATCCTCACAACACCTATGTGAAGTAGGCACTATTATTAGTACCATTTACAGAGTAGTAAATGGAGCCTTATTCCTTATACACAGAGGTGGTCAGAGATTCAAACTCATATCTTTCTGGTTCCAATATCCAAGTCCTTAACCACTATGCTTCAGGCATAGAATTAGGACTACTAGTCTTAGCTTTGACTAAAAAATTTAAAAATGCATAACACATAATATACATATGTAAACTTTAAATATTTTAAATGCCAAAAGTTTTTTCCATTTCTCCAGTACAATATATACATAATTTTGAATTGAAGCTTAATTGAGCACACCTTTATTGGAAAATTTAAAAATACCCAAAACTAGCATCAACTCAGCCTCCATTCCATTATCAAGAGAGAGGTTGCTTATGCATCCTTATTCTGGAAATTAAGAACACGTGAGTTTTCTAAAGTTCAGGTTGTTTTGACTTTGATTAGTCTATTGCTCACTGCCTGGTCATAAAGGGCAGATCTAGGGATAAATAACAGAATAGTTTCTCCTTCACTTCAGGCATGATGGTTAGACCTCTCTGGCTGTAAATTTCCCAATATTTGATGGCCCCCAGTGTCAGCAGCAAAATGATGCATAATAAACAATAATCCATTATGTGCCACTTCTTGATTTGGTGCCGAGTCAGAGAAGGAAGCAGTCTATTTTTAAACAGGTTTTCTGAAATACAAGACAAACAGTGTGAATTGGAGAGATCTTAAGAGGAAAACTGGAGCTTGCTTTTCATCCCAATGTCTCCAAACTCTCCTTTGAAATTGACAATCTGGAGTGAAATGAACACCTATACCAACATAGTTGGGTTGATATCAGGAAGAGCAGATTACACAGGCTTTCATCTAGCCAGAAAAAAAAACAGCTTATTTTGAACAGGAAGGAAAAAAGATGTTTGATGAAAGCCAAAGCTTCCTAAATCCTTTGACAAAGAAGAGACAAAAGGAATGGATTTGTGAAATAATGTACAGACCAAAAATTAATATTACAGTAATTTTTTAAATTGTTCCATTTTATCCAAAATGTATTTTGCAAAGTCCAAAATTTTGCTTCAGACTGAAAAGAGAAAACATTATTCTAAGGCCTGCATCTATAAATGGTATTTCTTACCCACTCAGGAAATTGTAAGCTATTAAAAGGGAATGGGGTAGGGGCCGGCTGTAGCCCAATTGGTAGGGCGCTGGTTTACTACATAGGAGGCCCCGGGTTCGGTTCCTGGGACCTCCTCGAGCGGGCAGACCACCTTGAGAAGGCAAGCCACCGCGGGCAGGGCAAGCCACTGTGGGCAGGGCAAGCTGCCGCGGGCAGGGCAAAGCCGCCATGAGCAGGCAGGCCGCCACGCAGTGAGCTGACTCGGCGGGTCTCTGCAGCGGGGGGAGACAAGTAGACACAGAAGAACGCAAAGATGAACACAGCAAGAACAAGCAGAAGGGGGGGATATGTAATAAATTAAAAAAAAATCTTTAAAAAAAAAAAGGGAATGGGGTAAGTGATCCACACATGCCTTTACCTGTGGCAATTACCTTCCTGCATGCACCCAAATCAGAGATGTTTAGTGTTGACAGAGGTCTCAGAGGTCACTAGGTTCATCCCTGATATATCATAGATGACATGTTTAAAACTGTTAAGTGATTGGCCCGTAGTCACACTTGGAGGTACATTCTTTTCATTGTCTAAAGAACAAATGGCAAATAGACAAGAGCAAAAGAAATCTTATGTCAAGTTACCCAAAGACGTCCTATAAGAAAAATGGTGGTAATTATTGTTCCTAAATTCACTTATCTATAAAAATATACTAACAGAGAGCCAAGAAACATGTATATACAATGTTTCCTAAGGAGAGTAGTAATTTTTAAAAATATGTATCCTAAAAAAATTAAAAATAAAAGTAAGAATGAAGGGGCCGGCTGGATAGCCCAGTGGATAGGGCGCCGGCATACCACATGGGAGGCCCTGGGTTCAGTTCCGGGGGACCTCTCCTAGTGGGCAGACCGCCTTGAGAATGGCAAGTCACCATGGGCGGGCCAGAGCCGCCATGGGCAGGGCAAAAAGCTGCCACGGACAGGGCAAAGCCGCCACGGGCAGGGCAGGTTGCCCACGAATGGAGTGCAGCCAGCCACCCGCGAACTGAGAGCCGGCCGTGAATAGAAGCAGAAGCTGCCCACAAGCGGGGAAAGCCGCACCTGCGCAGTGACCAGTCTCGGTGCATCGCCGCAGCGGGGGGGAGGGGAGATATGTAATAAAATAAATAAATCTTTTTAAAAAAAAGTAAGAATGAAGAAAAAATAAAAAATAAAAGAAAGAGGACCCCTAAAAAAAAATTAGACATTCTGTCAAATATATTTGTTTTACTCTGTTTCAGTTTACAGTTACTCATTCAGTTGTTCTTCTCAGAAAGTAAAGTGAAAAAGTAAAAGGGTTGTTGTCAGGGAGCAAAAACAAAGCTAAACATGTGGGTATCTTCTTTCTTTGGACCCATGTCAAATTTTTAAGTATAAAAGCACCTGGACTTCAATCAACCAAATTCTTATCAGCATCCTCCTATTTATAGAGCTTGCAGTAGAGAAAAATGGGATCCTTTCCAGTTTCTCTGCATTCTACCTTCTCACCACACTTTTATGGAAGAAACACCAGTCAAAATCTCTGGCTTGTTTGGTTTCTCCCTACTTCATATTCCCAGAACCTGGGCCACATCCAGATGACATACATCCAGCTCTGGAGACTTGCTTCCATTCACAAGACAGACTGCCCAAGGTTACTCTCCACTTGGAGGGTCCCTTGGAAGATGGATGGATTCCAAACAGGCCAGAAGCTCTGCATGCTCCCTTCAAACTTGAATTTTCACATGGAAAATGTTAATATGGGTATTTAAAACGGTAAAAAAAAGACCCCTTTTGACACCCAAGCTATAGTTTTATGTTCAGGAAATAAAGAAAAAGACAGAGAAATAACTAAAGGGATATTAGGAAAATAATGAGAGAAAAATATGAGAATCCTAATAAAGAGATAGACATTTTTAAAAGGAAACAAATAGAAATACTGAAGTTGAAGATGACTAAAAGAAAAATGTTTACAGGATTTCAACAGCAAATTGGAGCTGCCAGAAGAAAGAATCAGTTAACTGGAAGATGAGACAATGGAAATGAGTCAGGCTGAAGAGCAGAAAAATTTTTTTTTAATTAAGCAGATCCTAGGAGACCTGTGGGACACCATCAACCATAACAATATACACATAATGGGAGTTCCAGACCAAGAAGAAAGAAAGAAGCAGAAGGAATATTCCAAGATAATGGCAGAAAACTTCCCAAATTTAGTGAAAGACAAGAGTATGCACATTTAAGAAGCCCAACAAGCCCCATACAGGATAAACTCAATAAAAACCATGCCCAGACACATAGTAGTCAAACCGTCAAATGCAAAGGAAAAAGAGAATATTCTGAAAACTGCAAGTGAAAAGTAATATGTTATTTACAAGGGAGTCCAAATAGGTTTAAATGCCAATTTCTCATCAGAAACCATGAAGGCAAGAGGACCGTGAGATGAATTATCTAAAGTTCTAAAAGAAAACAACTGCCACCAAGAGTTTTATACCCAGTGACAATGTCTTTCAAAAATGAAAGGCAGATTAAGACATTCCCAGGGAAACTAAATCTTAGGGAGTTTGTCACCATAGACTTGCCCAAAAAAGGAAAAGTAAAGGGATTATGGGAACATGGCCAACGAGTTAGGCAGATAAAGCTTAGCTCTCACTAACACAACAAAGAAAAAGCCAAAGGCTGCAGTGGGGACCTGCTTTGGGGTACAGCAAACCAAGACACTGCTTACCAATTCCCAGAAGAGTGAAGGTCAGAGACATGAAGAAGACTAAACAAGTAATTGTGAGTTATTAAACCTCCCAGCTGCCGGGAAGGGCTCCACTCCCCCATCCCCAAGATATTAAGTGAGGATAAAACTCCTGTAGAATTGTATCTAACTGAGAGTAGAACAGATGTCTACCTCCAGGGAAAGGTGTTCAGAGTCATCTAAGAGGGTACTGGACAGATAGGGAAGTCAGGAATAATCTTTGGCTGCTTACTTCGGTGGCTGATCTTCTTATCTCTTTCTTATTCTCTGACACTAATTTTTTTTTTCTTTCAAAGGAACATAGATCTCTCTCACAAAAAAATGGCTGATTGGGGGCAAGATCCTGCCTGAGCGAGCTCTTTTGGGAACCCACAGAGTAGGAGGCTTCAGGGCATTGATCTGGAGGGAGCTGGACAAAGAGATAAATTCCTCAAGGGAACATAGACAACAGCAAGGAAATAAAATAAGAAGAACAAAGTGTAAAAGAGAAAACTTCACACACACAAAAAAAAACAGCAATTAAATAAAACCCTAGAGTAAGAGAGAAGCTAATCAACTGAATAATCCCATCAAGATAAAAAGATGACCAGATAGCAACAAAAAATTACAAACCATATTAAGAAACAGGAAGACATGGCCCCGTCCAATAAACAAACTAAAAACCAGGAAGAGATGCAGGACATTGAGCAACTAATCAAATTTGTCCAAACAAATATCATGAACCAACTTAATGAAGTGAAAGGAGAAATTAAAAATATTAAGAAGACACTGGGCGAACATACTGAAGAAATTGTAAGTGTACATAGAAAGATAACAGATATGATGGTGATGAATGCCACAATCCAAGAAATCAAAAAGACACTGGACGCACATAACAGCAGATTTGAGCAGGCACAAGAAAGAATTAGCGATCTGGAAGACAGTACATCTGAAATCAAACAGAGAGAAGAACAGATAGATTAAAAGATAGAAAAAATCCAACAGAGACTTAGGGATTTGAATGACAACACAAAACATAAACATATGCATTATAAGCATCCCAGAGGAAGAAAAGAAGGGAAAAGTGACAGAAGGACTGTTGGAGGAAATAATGGTTAAAAATTTCCCAAACCTATTGAGGGAGATGGATGTACATGTCCAGGAAGTGCAATGCACCCCAAACAGTATAAATCCCAACAGACATACTCCAAGACATATCTTGTCAAACTGGCCAGTACTCAAGAGAAAGAGAAAATACTGACAGCAGCAAGATAAAAGAGAACCATCACATATAAGGGAAGCTCAATAAGATTAAGTGCTGATTTTTCATCTGAAACCATGGAGACAAGAAGGCATGGTATGACATAGTTCAGCTACTAAAAGAATAAAACCTCCAGCTGCAGTAAGAAGAAATGAAATTGGAACACATATGAAAACATGGATGAACCTTGAAGACATTATACTAAGTGAAATAAGCCAGACACGAAAGGACAAATATTGCATGGTCTCACTAATATGAATTAAATATGAAGAATAAATGCATGGAGTTAAAACCTAGAGTATAGGTTATTAGGAGATAAGAGGAGGGCTGCAAAGGCATACTGATGCTTAATATGTGTAGAAGTTTTAATTAACCTGACTGTAAAAGTGTGGAAATGGATAGAGTTGATGGTAACACATTATAGTGAGTAGGACAAATGCAGCTGGTTTACAAATAGGATTGTGGCTGAAAAGGGTAGTCTAGGGATAAATATCAATTGAAAGAAAGCTAGAGAATAATCTAGGAACTGAATAAAACAGTGAACCTACAGGTGGATGAGAATTTTAGTTAATTGTAAAAATGCAAGAATGTCCTGTGAACTAGAAGATGTATGTCACTATTGCAGGTGGGAATATGGCGAAGCATGGGAAAAATACAATTATATAACCTATGGACTACAGTTAATAGCAATACTGTAATATTTTTGCATCAATGCCAAAGATGTACTGTGTTGATAATGGGAGTGTATGGAAAATACATGCCAGATGTATGCTATGGACCATAGTTAGTGCTAATAGCCTGGTGATATTATCTCATAATCTGTAACAAATGTTCCACAAAGGTGTGCTGTGTTGGTGAAGGGGTGTTGTCTGGGAATTTTACACATGAGCATGATTGTTTTGTAAGTTCACAACTTCCATAATAAAAATATATTTTAATTCCCAAGTCCCAAAAATGCCCCCATATTACACCTATTTTTCCCCCTCCCTGCCCTCAGAGCCTCAAGTAGCCACTGCCTCCACATCAATGATATGATTTCTTCCATTAAAAAGTAATGATAAATCCATGGTTTTGGAGTACAATCTATAAAGATATAATTTGTAAAAAAAGTACAACATAAAGATGGAGGAATGAAGATGTATGGGACCAGTGGATGCATATGCAATTAAAGCTAAGCTGGTATCAAATCAACCGTGATTGCTATGGATTTAGGATGATAAATTTAAGTGTCATGGTAAGCGCAAAGAAAATAATGGAAAAATATATACAGAAGGAAATGAGAAGGGACTCAAAATGGTACCCTACCAAAAATTCAAATAAATATGAAAGTAGTCATTAACAGAAGAATTGAGGGGCAAAAGGTAAAGAGACTCACCTTAAATTTTAAAATATAAGTAAGTTGAAAGTGAAAGGATCAAAAAATATACCATGTAAATAGTAACCAAAAGAGAGCTGAGGTAACTATACAAATATCAGATAAAATAGGCTTTAAGTAAAAAACAGTTATTGGACAAAGAAAGTCACTATATGCTGCCAAAGGGGTCAATTCAACAAGAAAACATAACAATTATAAATATATATGTTCTTAATAGCAGCACCCCAAAATACAGGACACAAATATTAACAGATTTGAAGGGAAGAATAGACAGTTAATACTAAGTGACTTCAATACACCACTTTCAGTAATGGACAGACAATCTAGACAAAAGATAAATAAGAAAATAGAAGACCTGAATGTTACTCTAAACCAACGAGACCTAACAGACATATATAGGACACTTCACCCAACAGCAGAAGAATACACAGGATTCTCTACTGCATATGGGTCATTCTCTAGTACAGACCATATAATGGCTCACAAAACAAATCTCAATAAATTTTAAAATATTTAAATGTACCTTTTCCAACTACAATGGAATGAACTAAAAATCAGTAATAGAGGAGAACTGGAAAATTCACAAATATGTTGAAATTAAAGTAATCTTAACTAACAGGTGAAAGAAGAAATGTCAAGGAAAATTAAGAAATATCTTGAGGTGGAAAAAATGAAAACAAGACATGTCAAAACTTATGAGAGGCATCAAAGGCAGTGCTGAGAGGGTAATTTACAGCTCAATGCTCACATAAAAATCAGTAGAATAAAACTGAGAGTTCAGAAATAGATCCTCACATGTACGGTCAATTTATTTTTGACAATAGTGACAAATCCACTCAATTGGAAAAGAATAGCCTTTTCAACAAATTGTGCTGGGAAAACTGGATGTCCATATGCAAAAGAATGAAGGGGGACCCCTACCTCACACATCACATACTGGCCAAAAATTTACTCAAAATGGGTCAAAGACCTAAGTATAAGAACCAAAACTATCAAATGCCTAGAAGAAAACATAGGGAAGCATATTCAGGACCTTGTGTTAGGCAACAGTTTCTTAGATTTTACACTCAAAGCACAAAAGAAAAAAAAAAATAGAGAAATGGGACCACATCAAATCGTAAAACTTTTGTGCATCATAGGACTTCATTATGAAAGAAGAAATAAACTCTGTAAAATTTAAGCATTAACTCCCCATTCCCTATCCCCACCCCAGTCCCTGGTAACCTGTATTCTATCCATGAGTTTGCTTATTCTAATTATTTCATATCAGTGAGATCATACAATATTTGCCCTTTTGTGTCTGGCTTATATCACTCAATTTGATGTCTGTAAGGTTCATCCATGTTGTCACATGTATCAGGACTTCACTCCTTTATATGGCTGAATAATATTCCATTTTATGTATATAACACATTTCATTTATCCATTCATCAATTTATGGACACTTGAGTTGCTTCTACCTTTTGGCAATTGTGAATAATGACACTGTGAAAATGAGTGAAAATTTGCTCGAGCAAATATCTGCTCAAGCCCCTGCAATTCTTTTGAGCATATAACTAAAAATAGGATTGCCAGTCATAATGGTAATTCTATACTTAACTTTGTGAGGGACTACCAACTGTCTTCCACAGTGGCTGCACCATCTTACATTCCCAAGAACAATGAACAAGTGTTCCTATTTCTTCACATCCTCTCCAACATTTGTTATTCTCAGATTCTTTAATAGTAACCATTCTAGTGGGTGTGAAATGGTATTTCACTGTGGTTTTGATGTGCATTTCCCTAATGGATACTGAAGTTGAGCTTTTTTTTGTTTCATGTGCTTTTCTTCTTTGGAGAAATGTCTAGTCAAATCTTTTGCCCATTTTTAAATTGAGTTGTTTGTCTTTTTGTTTTTGAGTTGTAGGCTTGCTTTATATATTCTGTATATTATACCCTTACAGGACATATTTTCCAATATTTTCTCCAATTGAATAGGTTGTCTTTTCACTTTCTTGGTAAAGTCTTTTGATGCACTGAAGTTTTTAATTTTGATGAAGTCTCAAATATCTATTTTTTCTTTGGTTGCGTGTGCTTTTGGTGTAAGTCTAAGAAACCATTACCTAACTCAGAGTTCCGAAAATGCTTCCCTATGTCTTCTTCTAGATGCTTTATAGTTTTGGTTTTTATATTTAAGCCTTTGATCTACTTTGAATTTATTTTTGTATAGTATATGAGGTAGGGTGCTCACTTTCATTCTTTTGCATATGGATATCCTGTTTTCCCAACACTGTTGTGGAGAATATGTTTCCCCGTTGAGTGGCCTTGGCACCCGTGTCAAAAATCACCTGGCCATATATCTGAAGGTTTGTTTTTGAACACTCAATCTGATTCACTGGGGAAATACCACTGAGGTCTACATATGTCCTTGTGCCAACCATGCCTTTTTTAGTCCTTTTTTTAAAATGACAAATGTTGTAAGTTTATAGAAAAATCATGCATGAGATACAGAGTTCCCATATACCATCCTATTATTAACACATTGCATTTGTGTGGTACATTTGTTACAATTGAGGAAAGAACATTTTTATAATTGTACTATTAACTATAGTCAATGGTTCCCATTAAGGTTCACTGTGTTGTACAGTCCTATGGGATTTTTTAAAATTTTACCCTAATAACATATATACAACTCAAAATTTCTCTTTTAGCCACCTTGAATATATAATACAGTGCTGCTAATTAAGTTCATGATGTTATGCTACCATCACCACCATTCACTATCAAACAGAAATGGTTAAATGGGTGGGTATAAGGAATAGCGAATTAATGCTTAATTGGTACAGAGTGTCTGTTTGGGTTGATGGAAAAGAAGTCACCATAATACTAGTAGGTCACTTGTTAGGGGCATGGCTGAGAGTGAACACAATGTGGCATAAAAGAAGTGGAAAGGAAGCTGACATTCCAGTATATTCAAGTGTTCTAGGTACTGCACTAGACACTGAACCTGTAGTATCTCATTTATTCTTCCCAACAAACCCACAAGGTAGGCATCATTATCCTCATTTAACAAATTAGAGAAGTGGAGATGAGCTTAACTATACTAGACCAGCCAATATCATGGGGAATAGATGTTGGAGTCAGTATTCAAATTCAGATCTGTTTCCAGAACTCTCAGAATATGCCATGCAATGAAGTTCAACCCATACACATCCCCTTATTACTTCATCTGTACCCCACTTATAGCATTTCCACATAGGCAATTAATTTTTAAAATAAGGATGTGCTAAGCTACTTAAGGACAGGTGCATCACTTCCTTCATCTTTGTATGTCTCATAATGACTGGCAGATGCCCCTGCACATGCCAGGTGTTCAAGATAATACTGGTTTTTAAATGCATGTTGAAATTCAAGACTATTCCCCAAACCAATATCCACCGCCCTTCCTCTTGCACAGCACATGAAAGGAGATTGACAAGAAAAAATGTTTCCTTAGTGATTCTCAGGAAAGGCAGAGCTGTCAACATGTCCTCTTATCAGGGAGGTTCTTTAAGCAAGAAAATAAAAGAGAAGCTAAAACCTGAATGTGAAGATAACGGTCAGCAGTGCTCCATCAGCTGCCCGTTTTCCTACTCAGAAAAAGTTCTTGACAGGAACATGCCTGCCAGAGAAACAGAGGGAACCTCATTTTGCTTAGAGACAACACACAGCTCTACAGTTCCATTCTCCCCTTTTCCCAGAGATAAATTCACAATTTGTCAAGTTGTCTTAAAAGTATCATCCTCCCCTAAGGATTCTTTTTTTTTTTTTTTTTGGTTGG
>PVKH010021981.1:0-14200 GCA_004027955.1 Chaetophractus vellerosus
GCTTAAGCTACCTCTGCTTCCTGCTTTGTTTTGTCTCTCATTATGTTGTCCTTGTGTCTCTTTTTGCATCATTTTTGTTACATCAGCTCACCGTGCCTGCCCATCGCGTCAGCTTGCTGTCTTGTTCGTCTTCCTTAGTAGGCTTCGGGAACCGAACCTGGGACCTCCCTTGTGGTAGGCGGGAGCCCAATCACTTGAGCCACATCCACTTCCCTATTATACTTTAATGGTACTTATGGATGCCAGGCATACTCGAACTCTACTATTTAGATGAGTATTATTGGATGAAACAAGAAAGCATTAAGGTTTCTAAATTACTATTGGATCCCCCAGTCCATCAGCATTAAGTAAATTTAGGATTGAGAACTTTCCCACTAAGACTAGAAATAACATTTAGGCACACTCTTAAGTCCTATCCACTTTGTATCTATGGCAGGCATGTCTGAAAAGAACTACATAGGTATGTGTGTAGCTTTTTATTTTGTAACCACTTTTCCTCCTTTGAATAGTTAATGCGTGTAAAGGAACAAAGAAAAATGATGGAGCCATAAAATAGTAGGGAAAAAGCAATAAAGCCCAGAGTGTTTTCTTCTAGATGTTTGGCTTGTAGAGTGACCTAGGCACATGTGCTAACATAAATTTGAAGGCAAAGATTAGTAATAAACAAACAAAAATCAAAACCAAAAAAAACCCGGGTATGTGTATAAATACAATAATAATTTTTCTGACCTGGAATGTGGCCCACTGAATGAGTCAGCTTCCTGGTCACTCGAAAAAATTCTCTTGACTATGAGGTCAGAATTAGTGACTAATTTCTGTTTGGGAGCATGTTGTATTAACTGTGAATTCATGGGAGAACTAATTCATATAGGGATGGCAAGTAACTTCCATGACAACCTAATTCCATTCCCTTTTACAAACAAGAATCCTGTGATTCCATTTTGTCTTAAAGTTTTTCTTTAGAACTCAATAGGGAAAATAATGTAACCTACATTTCAGCTGCAGGGGATCTGTTCATTCTGTGCATGGTGCCTTTTGAATTCTTCTGGCTTGAAAGAAATAATTGAAGGCGCCTCTACTCACAGTGAGATGGGAAGAAACAGTGTCAAGGTTAAGTATTAAATCAACAGTCTAGTGTTGGGAGGAGACTGTGCAGAATAAATATCTGGCTGTACCTCTACCTGTGCCTGAGTCGCCTTCATCCTGCCAGGCACCAGCGTTACTAGGCAACAGGAGTGACTTAGACACTCTAAACACCTCACTGCAGTGAAATGTCCACAGGCAATATTTCCAGGAAATGTTCCACTTACAAGTCACTGGGGAGTGTGGTTAACAGTCACGCAGGCCCCGAGGGCATCAGATGACCCGAGGCAGGTGGCTGTGGGTTAGAAGGTACAGCTGGCTATGGTTTGAAAGTAAATCATCTCACAGGGCAAACACAGGCTGCTACCTGTGCGGTCACGGTGGGGAGGAAGGGTGGAAGCGAGAGAGATGGACACACAGGGAAGGAAACCCACCACTTTTGGAGGGTGGGGTGGTGGGAAGCACATTCCTAATTGTAAAAACAGCCCAAGATCTTGGAATTTCACAGCGTAGCTTAGCATAGTGGCTAAGAGCATGGACTCTGGGGCTAGACTGCCTGGGTTCAATCCCCCGTCTATCATTTGCTAGATTTCTAGGTTTCGCTTCCTCCTGCCTCCAGTGGAGGTGATAGTGGTACCTTCCCCTTAAAGTGGTTGTGCCTATTAACATGTTACTCTTGGGAAGCACTAAGACCAGTGTCTGCATAGCATAAGCTCAGGAGAAGTGTTAGCTTGCGCTCCAACCCCTGGAGAATTCCGCAAAATTGAAGCAGACAGAAAATGTTAGTGAGGGGAGACCAAGAGAAAGTAAGAACTTTTCAGAGACTTCTCTATTCTTTTATGATTTTGAGGATTACACATGGAGAAATTGTGAATATATCATATAAGTAACTTCTCCAAAGGCTATCTACATCACATCCTTTGAAAATTATATGTAAAAAAACCTGACTATATCAAGATTATGCAGAAGTAGGGGGATACGATCAGGGAGAAGTACTGGGAGGGGCCTCCAAGGTATTTGTAATGTTCTATTCTGAAGCTAGATTTTGTTTTATCATTTTTCATATCTTATGTTATATCTCCTTTTAGACATAAGACACTTTATAATTTTAAAAATGCACTCACACAAAGCAAACCAGTGATGAAATTTAGGGACCTTGTATCACATACCAAAGCGTTAACCAAATAGAAACATTACTGACTCACATTTTTTTAAAAAGCTCCCTGAGTTCCTTGGAGAAGTCCTATAACTGGTGCCTTTGAGTGTGTGGGCTGACCCATTCAACAGCCATGCTAGGGCCAGGATGCCGGGCACTGGACCTGTGGCCAGTGACACGGACACAAACAGGATGTGAAACTCTGCGGCTCATAAACCCAAAGGAGATAGCCCTGGGTAAGCAGCATCTGTGAAGCCATGTGCTGGGCTAAAGAAATGTGTAAGAGCATGGGCAATGGGGAGAGTCCAATGCCATTAAACCCTAGCCTGAAGTTTTAAGAGTTCTGACTTCCCTTGAACCAGTTTTTGAAGAGAAAGCAGAGTGGTGGAGAGGAGCATGTTGGGAGTATGTGTTTGCACGCTGGGCTCATGGTATAGCGGTGCCTGGGTGAGGTTCTGTAGAGATTAAACACTGCTGAGAAAGAGCTGTGCGGTTGGGGGACTCTAAAAGAGAATAAAGGGAATGGAACCTTTCTTCCTCCTGAGGTAGTTCTCCATGGGGGGGGGGGAGGGGGGAGGCAGCCCAGGTGGTGGTGGTTTCCAAAAATCGGTATGCTATAGAGTATAGAGGAAGAAAGGAATCAGAGGATTGGCTACACTTTATAATAAATTTTAAGTTATTTCGAAACCCTGGCCAGTGGTAAATGATTATGTGGCAACATTTTGTTTAATAACTAAAATGACATATCACCAAAATAACAGCCTAATGACTTAAGGTTAACTTGGGTCCCTAGAAAAAGTAAGGAGAAAAATCATTTGATAACCACAAAATTCACTTGACTTTTCTTTAAGCTACAATACACTGAATTTAGCATTGAAGGTAGAGTCTCTCTTTCATATGCAGTCTTAAACCTTGAATGACTTTCTGTAAAAATTATTAAATCTAGTATTACTAATCCATTACCGGAGAGGTCTAGTCTTGTTTGGTAACTGTAAATTGTCTGCCTTTAAACAGTAATGCTCGTACAATAGACTGAGTCTAAATCAAATATGCAATTTCAGGTTACTTGAGATATATTTTGTTTCTTAATCTTAAACATTTCAGAAAAGGCCTTTTGTAAACAGTAACTATTTCAAACTTTGTTTACTCTAATTGGTATTACACTATTTCCTAATTTTGAATCTGCATCCATTTAATGGTCAATGAGTGTTATAAACCATGATTCTTTATTCTTTTGTGTCCTTTGGAATTGGCCTCTGAGCTCACCCAGTAACATTCCATTGCTTCTAACTAACCACCATTAAAGAGAAGAGAGTTCTTGTTCCAGGGAGATGACCTTTCACCTTCAACCTAATAAGATGATTTTCTCTAGCTTCAATAAGTTATTTCTTCTCTCATGAGCCTGAGATAGGAGTTGTAAGGCTCTCATCATTAAGATCTTCTTGAATTGGTTTTGGTCCTGGTTGGAAAAGGAGTTCTGAATCGGGCTCCAAAGTCATCTCTTTCCTACTCAATTCAGATGCCTAAGTAGTTGAATGGAACCTAATGGATAATGCTACCATGAATTTATTCTCCTTTTTGTGGCCTTTTCTGACTATTTGATTATCATGAGAAATAAAGATATAGTTAGGTAAACTATTTTTTTAAATTGTAATATGCCAATGGCCAATCATTTGACATAGTCCCCTATTTGAGAATATAAGGTAGACAGCAGTAGAGAATACAGGAAAATTTTAGGTTATGTATGTTACTAGAGTAAAATTTTTAAAAAACCATAGGAGCATACAACACAAGCAGTGAACCCTACTGTAAACTATATAGTTAATAGTATTGTTTGATCAATTGTAGCAAAGATAACACTAATGCAAAGTGTTAATAAGGAAAATTGTGTGTGTGAGGGGAGTTAACCGTAATTCAGCATTTTTTGCATAATTTTTCTGTAAACCTATAACTAATCTTATTTTAAAAAGAAAATTAAAAACCTGAGGCTGAAAAGGAAAGCAGAGAAAGGAAGGCAGAGGCCAGAAGGGTCTTGTAAGTGATGCTAAGAAATCATAGACACTATGTGTCTCCTGACAGGACACACTACCATCCAAAAGGAGTCTTCTGGGGGAAAAAAGAACACAAATTTGAACAAGTTGCTACTGATTTAAGGAAATTCTGGGGACAGAGGAACATGTTAAACAATTCCATGTTGATGCGATCAGTAAAATCCAGACTGTGGGGGAACTCTCCAGGATAATGACCTGGTTTCTTAAAAATGTAAGAAATAAGAAAAGAGGTGGAGGCTTTCCCAAGAGAATGAAAGATGCTTAAGGGCTATTGAAATTAGTTGATGTAAGACATTTGGGGAAAGTTGATCTGACTGGTTATTTGTTATTAAGGAAGTATGTTAACTTTATTTAGATGTAACAAGGGCATTAGGGTTGTTAAAAAAAAAAAACAGAGCTTCTGTCTTGGATGGCCTACTGAAATATTTACATATGATATTATATGATTTCTGAGTGCTTCAAAAAAGTACAGGATGGGGGCTAGATGAAAAAGATTGCCCTTGATTATTCTTGTAGTTGGGTGAAGGTCACTATACTATTCTTTACTTTTCTATATGCTTAAATTTTTCTATAGTATATTGTTTGTTTTTTAAGGCCAATTAAGGAATGGTCTTTGGACCATTTAAAGGTTTTAAAAAGGCTAGTAAAGCAGGCAATGGGTTGGTTGAGAGCAAAGCCAGAGAGGGAGGGAGTGCCGTGCTAGAGCAGTCTGTTTCTCACAATGATTATGGAACTTTTTGTTTGTTTGTTTGTTTGTTTGTTTGTTTGTTTGTTTAGGAGGTACTCGAGATTGAACCCAGGACCTCGTACATGGGAAGCAGATGCTCAACCACTGAGCCTTATCCACTCCCCTGGAACTGTCTGTTTCTACTTGTGCAAAAAGGTGCGTAACTGTATTATCATCTTATTACATTGTTCTCTTTTTCATTTACTCTCTTTATACCTTCACTTTGTACTCTATTTGCTTAACTTCCCTATTACTATCTCAGCTTTCTTTTCATGAATTTTTTTTGTCTTTCTAGTCCTTTATTCTCAAACTTTTGTTAGTGACATTTTGGTTTAGAAGTCTTATAAGCCACATATTTGGATTCTGTTTTAAATTCAATCTGAGCGTTTATATCTTTAGAGTGGATTTAATTTGTTTAAAAATTGTTATGACTATTGATATGTTTGGACTGATTTCTGCCCTGTATGACCTGAACTAAGCTAGAGATAGTAGAGGGAAGTAGATAAATCGGAGATTCAAATAGACAGGACTTCGGATAATTGTCAGGAGAGTAGGGCAGAGAGTTTGAAGCTGAGGATGACACCTAAGATTTATTTGCCCTGAGTAACTGGGTAGATAGTGATACAGCTTTACCGAGATAAGAAACAAAGGAGAAGAGGCGCATGTCTGGCAAAAGGAAATGGGAAGTGTAGTTCTAGGCATGAGTTGAAACTGTTTGCTTTTTCTGTTCTCAGGACTATGAGTCCTTCAGCTGGAATGTATTCCTTTCTTTTAAAGACCATAATCCTTTTCGCCATTCTTAAGATGTGCCTGTAAAGTATATATGCATTAAAGTATAGATATGTCATTTAAGATCTTGACCTTTTTCATGCTTTGAGAATAGGCTTGTGCTACAGGGGATATTTGAAAAGTAAAACAAAAACAAAAACCAAAAAAAACACTGACTTTCTAAGATATTTTGTTTCATGGAGAGTAACGATGTAGATAGATTTCTTAGAAATTTTTAATATGGTTTTGATAGCATATGTATGTTTTTAAAAACAATGTCAAGTGATCGTTTATAGTCAAGTGCTTTTATTTATGTAGGGTCATCAATGAAAATTAGATTTAGTGGAAATAAGGTTAAATATAGAATTACATCTTTTAGCTTCCTGATGCTAATTGAACATTGAGTTTATAGCATTTCCTGACTACTTGTTGGCATTAGGTTCAAGTTTAGAAACAGTGCTTTTAATCATCCCATATTTTTCTAAAACTGCTTCACCTTGTAGAAATCAGTCCTAAACATAGTTTACTCCTAAGGACAGACCAGTCCTAAGCCAAATAGGGAAACTACTCCACTGTTTTTCTATTCTCTATTAATATGAGGTGCTTTACATTTTTTCAGAACCTTTAAGTTTTTTTGTTTTTCAATTTTCACCTATATACCCTAGAGTTTTAAAAATTCCTAAGATCTTTGTAATATATAACCAGTCAGTTTTTCCATTTTGAGTTTATTTGGATTTTCATTTCACTTTTACCTCTGTCTGTTTTCCAGTTTTACTAAACTTCAAATGTTATTTCAGGCTCTTCTTTAATTTTTAAAAGTTGTTTGTTTTATTGCACATTAGTGTTTTAAGTGACCTGGTTGGAAAGGGAGATAAAACCAGTTATTTAATGAAATGTCCCTTAAGGATAGGAACCAGTCTTCTCTTCTGCTATCTTCCTTAGCAGAATTCCACATAGAACAGGAGGATAGAAATTAATCTGTCTTCTATGTTGGCTGTTCATTTATCTGCCTTACTACCCAGAATTTCACTTAGAACTATTGCTAGATAGTTAACCAGCAAGTAGTACTTATCTTGTTTGGTCATTCGGTTCCATTAAACTCACGGTACATTTTTTTTTAAGTTTTCGATAACCTGTTGTTTCTATTTCACTTAAATGATAAAATAATAAAATCTCAGCTTCAAAGGTCAAATTGAATTTCTGAATCCCTATTAGATATCTGATAGCTTTAACCTTACTGTTCGCATGTTTTTGGTTTTATCCTTCCTGTGTTTACAGTATTACACCTTTAACCTTTAATTAAGCCTCCTGTATGTTAAACATCTTAGAATATATCATTGAGTCGATCAATTAAATAAAAGTCCATAGTGACCAATATAATTAGAATATACATGCACATGCTATTTTGATCTGTTCAAAATAGAAGAGACCTTCTGACTTTTCTCAACATGCATTTTTTTTACATAACTGAAATTGTAAAAAAAAAAAATACTTTTTAAAAACAGAAGCAATCTCCCTATTAACTCTGTCAAAGATTTTATGGTTAAAATAGCCATTAGTATTTTCCTGATTTTAAGAATGATTAAGGGGCTGGCTGTAGCCCAATTGGTAGGGCGCCAGTTTACCACATAGGAGGCCCTGGGTTCGGTTCCCAGGGCCTCCTCGAGCGGGCAGACTGCCTTGAGAAGGCAAGCCACTGCGGGCAGGACAAGCCACCGCGAGCAGGCAGGCCGCCACACGGTGAGCTGACTTGGTGGGTCGCCGCAGCGCGGGGAGACAGACACAGAAGAACGCAAAAGATGAACCCAGCAAGAACAAGCAGAAAGGGGGGGGGTATGTAATAAATAAAAAATAAACAAATAATTCTTAAAAAAAAAAGAATGATTAATGTGGGACATTAGAAAATATAATTCAGAATAAAGAAAAAAAACTCTCATGTAAATCCATCACCTAGTCTTAATGTTTAGTCTGTTTTCTTCTAGACCTTTTTTATACATATGTAATACAAATCTTTACTTTGCTGAATTGTATTGCAATTTCCTCTTGTTAAAATCTTAAATGTAATTTTTAATACTTTTTGTATTTCGATATATGGTAAATACTTTTAACACAGAAAATTTGGTGAAAATAGAAAAGTAAAAAAGAAATTAAAAATAACTGGTAAATCTCACTACCAGCATTAACCTCTGATATTCTTTTAGTGTATATATTGCTTTGATCTTTCTTTAATGCATATACTTACATTTTTTTTTTAAAAAAAGGGAAAATAGGAATAGAGTTTTTTGTTTTAATTAATAAGCTTATTCTTTCATGGATGCTTTAGTTTCCAACTGTAGACATTTAAATTTTTTTAATGGTTCACTCTTACAAATAACATCAAAGGTATTTGAGACTTGGCTTAATATTCTCAGTAGTAGAATCACTACATTAATAGGCATAAGAATTTTTAAAGCTCATCATAGATTAAAATTTTTTCCCAAAAAATTGTACCAATTTTTATTCTACCAACAATTCACTGCAGTATTCTGTTCTTTTCGGATTACAGCATAAATTATAATTTCATCTACTTTGTTTCAAGGTAACTCCCAGTATTCTTATCCATGAATTAAAATAGGCCAGAAGCCTAAGTGTTAATTTGTCAGTGAGACATTCTGTAGGAAGTTCTTGATATAATAATTGACCTTTTACTAAACACTAAATACTTTCTACGTTTAGCCCACCAAGTCTTGTAAATACAACTCTAATATCTCTTTTTTTTTTTTTTTAAAGATTTATTTATTTTTATTACATATCTCCCCTTCCCCCCCGTTGCGGCGACACGCCGAGACTTGGTCACTGCGCAGGCGCGGCTTTCCCAGCTTGTGGGCGGCTTCTGCTTCTATTCACGGCCGGCTCTTGCTTCAGTTCGCGGGTGGCTGGCTGCGTTCCATCCGCGGGCGACCTGCCCTGCCCGTGGCGGCTTTTGCCCTGTCCGTGGCAGCTTTTTGCCCTGCTCACGGCGGCTCTGGCCCCCCCATGGCAGCTTGCCATTCTCAAGGCGGTCTGCCCGCTAGGAAAGGTCCCCGGGAACCGAACCCGGGGCCTCCCATGTGGTATCCCAGCGCGCTCTTTATCCACTGAGCTATCTAGCCGGGCCCACTAATATCTCTTTTTACTATTTTTAAATTCTTTTCATTAATTTTTTAAAATTAGAGAAGCTGTATCATGTAAAAAAAAAAAATAGTGTTCTTATATATTCCTCTCCCTCCCATTGTTAACACTTAGCATTAGTGTGGTACTTTTGTTACATCTGAAAGAAAATTATTCTTTTACTATTAACTGTAGTGCATAGTTTACAAGTTTACATTAGGGTGTATTTTTTCCCCATATTCCACCTTATTATTAACACCTTGCATTAGTGTGGTACTTTTGTTATGTAATTCATGAAAGAACTTTTTTTTATTGTACTTTTAACTATAGTCCATCATTTACAATAGGATTCACTATGTTTACAGTTCTGAGTCATCTTTTAATTTTTATTCTAGGAACATACATACAACCTAAAATTTCCCCTTTTAACCATATCGCATATATATTTCAGTGCTGTTTCTAATGTCTTTATTTTCCCTGTTTTCTTTCTCTTTTAAGGCTTCATTGCAAAAAACCTCTTAGTCTTGCTCTGTGAACATGTTTCTTTTGCAAACTCATTTCCTTCTTTTTCCGATTATCTCCTAGAGCAGGGGTTCTTAACAAGGGGCCCATGAACTTGAATTGAAATTCAAAAAAACAGTATTCTTGTGGGGACATATTGGTGCGGGTGTGATATATTTATTAAATAAGACACGGTATAGTGTGGACTTAGTAAGGGGTCCGTGGTTTTCAGCTGACTGGCAAAGGGGTCAATGGAACAAAACAGGTTAAGAAGCCCTGTCCTCGGGGGACGGCTTGGGTATACGGGAACTAACTTTCTCATGATATTGTATTTCTAAAAGAAACACAAAATAGGAGATGCATATCGTATTCCAGAATTTTGCTTAAGGGGAATGGGCAATTTTCTCAGAATCACTACATAATCAGTGATGTACAAATCTGTGTCATGGTCCTTATTAGACCAACTGCCACCTACGCAGAGCCAGCCAGGCGGCATTTGGTGGAGTTGACAACATTTGTTTATTAGAAACTTTGCTTTGCACCTTCATGAACCACAACAATTGGTCACAAATGAGAAATAAAGATCTTGAGTGAGCGGTCCTCCCTGTTTTGAGAGGAAAATGCTCATTAGATCAGTTGCTCTAAAGCTAGAAACATAGGAATTTAATTCTAATGAACCTCATTTTTCTCTAGTAGGCCGTATGTCTATTGGCAATCGCTCTGAATATCCTTACACTTAGTCATTTATATTTCCTAAAATAATATTTAAGTACTATGGTGTAAAAATTCAAATGAAATTTTTCTGGTGGAAATGACTAAAACTTATTGACTTTTTTTTTTAATTGACTGGGATAAATGAAAATTCAGTAGATAAATATAGGTATATGAATGTTACTTGCATTCCTTAACATTGCTAAAGTTGTTAAAATGGCATTCTGTTATATTCAGAATTTTAATCTCTTAAATAAAGTTATTTTCTTGCAGTCTCTTTTCCATTGTGCCATTCTTTCAATGAAGAGTTGGACTTGTGTTGGGGAATTTGGGTCCCTCTTCATAGAGCCAAATTTGGGAAACGTGAATCCTCATTATATTTGCAGAAACCAGTCTCTGAAGGCTAGATTGGAAGCTTTGGTCAAATAAGTGCTTTTGAGAGACAAATGATTTCTTTAAATACAGTGTAGCATTTTAAATTCTGGGAGACACTGGAGCCAAATTCAGTGACCTTAATGGCTTTTTAGAGGTGTTGCTTTTTATACTCTCATACCATTTGAAAGCAATAGCTTATTCAGCTACTTATGCAAAAGCAACTGGAGAAAATACACAGTCCTGCTAGAAAATATACAGCCCTGTATTTTTTAATGGAAGCTGAAAACAGCATATACCATACATGAGTGGTCTGCATTCTTTAATATTTCATTTGTGGAGCATTTTTGTGGTTGGCATAAGGGCTGAGAAATGTAGAATTTGCAAATCCTTTGGGGCCTTCCCCTGGCCTCTTCTCTTTCCTGCGTGTACCTTTCCTTATAATGAAAACTGTCCCCTAAGTTGAGGAACCCAGAGGGGTCAGTATGACTTGACATGGAGAATTGTCTAGCCTTCATGCTCTCCACTCACCTTTGACCTCTACCAATATCTGCAAAAAACACATCTAAATCACAGAGAGCTAATGAGACTAATCTGCTGAAGGAATACATTCTAGAACATTCCTTCCTTCTTAATTTTTCATTGTTTAGCAGGAAGTACTCCTCTAAGTCAGGCCGTATTAACCTAGCTCTTTTTTGTTTTGTTTTGTTTGTTTGTTTGCTTTTAAAACCCCTTAACTTGTTTTGTTGGCATGGAGAACTCTAAGCATAAAAATAACCCTTTGTATTTTAAATAAATATCAAAATGTCTACATCTAGACTTCAGACCTCTACAAAGTAATTCAGACTAGGTGTCATTTCTACAGCAGCACTGGAGATTGAGTAAATTTCCTGTGCTTAGGCACGTACTGTCTCTTTATAACCACGAAATGTACTAACCACAAGCATCTGCTTAAATGTTGTTTCTCTCAAAGTACTCTGCTTTTGCCTTTATACCAGAGTAGGATTATTCAATTCCTTTCTTGCTTAAACAGGGGTTCTTAACGAGAGGTTCCTGAGCTTGAATTGAAATTCAGAAAAACATTATTCCTTTGGGGATGTGTTGGTGTGGGTTTGATATATTTATTAAATAATACACAATATAGTGTGGACTTAGTAAGGGTCTGTGGAACAAAAAAAAAGTTAAGAACCCCTGTGCTGAAAGGTAATTTCACTTAAATCTCAACACAAAGTGTTAATGTCTTTCCAATGCACTAGTAAAGAGCAAGCAAAGTTTTAAGAAGTGATTTTTAAATACCTGTTTCAGTACCCTGTTTATATTCTATTGTGCAAACTTTTCGAAATAGTGTAAAATATACATTTGGTCACCACGTAGTACAGCAAGAAATTAATGCGGGGTTTCTAAATATGAACGGCAAGGGTTAGGACCTACAGGTAGACAGTTATGAAATTATGAAGAAACTATTCTTTTTTCATCCTTTTCTTCTCATTTCTTCTCCTTCTTTTCCTACAATAAGATTGTATTCTCCCAAAACTAAGGAAAAAAACAATATATTGTTTGAGAAAATAAACTGTTGGCTTGTATCATGATCTATTTATTCACATTGAATGAGATCTCTAATACCTCTTAGGAAGTTTTGTGTGGTTTTGAGAGTATAACGGTAAGCTGTTAGACCCAGCTTCTGCTTTTCTCTATTTCTTAAACTAGTCAGTGTTCTTAGAAGAAAATATAAACTCTAATATCAGAGAAATGCCTTTTAAAGTATTAAATGGAATGTTTTTATATGGTTTTCAGTAACCTCTCTCTTCCATGGGGAATCTATGTGGGCTGCTTGTATAGGGTAATACATATTAAAACCTAAGGGAATCAGTTTCTAGGTTTATAATCTTTGGGGTATATAAGGAAAGCTAGGAATGTAGAAGCAGATAATTATCACTGTTGTTCAGCTAGACTGTTAGACTTTGTTTCTGATAAAGTACCCTGGGGTATTTAAACAAGTGCTAGCAGTTTTTATTTGACCATCAACCATGGAACAGGTAGTTTGCATGTAATGATTCTGGTGAGCAAATACCTTGTACTGTTCCTTGTGAAGTGCAGTTTAAATTATTAAAAGTGCAAATGCCTGTTTTGGTGACTCCGTTGTTCAATTGCTAAAGTGCCTAAGCATTTTAACACAAAGATAAGCCTTAACCCAGCTTATTCTCTGAAATCATGGCTCTATCATCCTCAATGACAGTAAATTCAGAAAGGTGTGGGAAGTAGAAAATTTCAGCCTCCTTCTATTAAACATTAAAGATACCTAGATAAAACAGGGAACCACCGAGAAACCTACCCCCACTTTCACCCATACCCAGAAATTCTGTAAGCTCCCCTAGATGTATCAGGGATAGAGGTGGGGATAGGGGGTTGGGGGCAAGCTCCCGAGGTGTGTGATAGGTCGCCCACCCCTAACTCAGAACTGCTGATTGGGAACACATCCAAATCGAAATTTAAGGGTTGGTTTTATCTATTTCCTAGACTTTGACCTTGACCTTGTTTAACAGTTTTTAGTGAGGAAACAGATCATTTACTCAAGGTCATTTTTCCCCCTTTTAATCCAACTCATAGTAAATTTTGTTGAATTCTGTTAGAAAATTCATCTGGTTATTGTCGCTTTATATTGTTTAGTTACAAGTTTTTTTGGGGGGCTGGCTTATACAACTTTTGTTAAACAAGTTGCTTTTCATAGTTAATTGAGGAATAATTTACATACCATAAAATTCACTGTTTTAAGGATACAGTTCAATCATTTTTAGTAAATTTACAGAATTGTGCAACCATCACCACTAATTTTAGAACATTTTCATCACCCCAAAAAAGAAACCTTAAGCCTATCCCTACCCAAAGCCCTAGGCAAGTAGTAATTATTTTCTGTCTCTTGATCTTCCTATATAACAACTGGATACAGAACTAAAGTTATCCAGTCTACCTTAAATATGGTAATTAAGGTTCCTGGAAGTACCAGAAATCAAACGTCTATCTTCTACCCAATTATCTTCCCTAAAGTTCAGAAATGGGATCTTCACAGCGGACATTCAATTCTGCCTTGATGTAAAAAAAAAAATTCCATTCTCAGAATTAAGTATCTCCAAGGTACATTACAAGCCTGTCCATTTCCCTAATTTATTATCCTATCTATTATATCTGTACAGATGTGGGACCTAGTGATAGTATAAAAACTTTTAGTGCTCAAAGCTTTTTTCCCACATTATTTTGTTGGGAAAGTAGTTCACAAACACATGAAAATTTGGGGCAACCAGAGGATCTTTTTTTACAGTTTTCAAGAACATGTTAGTAAAACTGCTCAACAAATTTTGTGGATGCTTCTGAACTAGAATTCTGTGATTCACAAGGCGCCCTGTGTCTGTAAGCATATTAATACTGTCTGTCTGTTTTAAGTGGGAAGGTTTTTATAAGCAAGTTAAATTCTAAGATTGTTAATAAGGAAAAACAAAGATGGCTTGGTGTGATGGTTTGAGTTTGAATTAATTATGAATTCCAAAAATATAAATTAGATTATGTTTGTAAGCTCATCTGTTCATCTGGGCATGATTAAGTTATGAATAGGGCGTTAATTGCCACGTCAGTGAGATGTTGAGCCCCACCCCTCGGTGGGGGTGGTCTCAAGTAGAAGCAGAGATTAGAGAGAAGCAGAGAGGAGAT
>PVKH010021984.1:0-14212 GCA_004027955.1 Chaetophractus vellerosus
CTCACATTCCCATGGAGAAATACAGGTTAAAAAAATAAACAATGGATATGAGGGGAGCTATATCATTTAATAATATTACAGATCAGAAAAGTGTAATAGCAGTTGAAAGCAGTATGCCTCAGAATTAATTAGTAGATTCAAACAAGTAAACATCTTGGAAAGTATGGTAATTTGAAGATATGGAGTATGGTACAAGGTAAGATGGGAAGGCAGTAAAGAAGTTTCCACTGAGATTTGAAACAAAAGTTTGAAAGCAAGATGCTTTGTGGTTATAATTTTAAAAATGATATTCATTAAACTTACATTGAAAGCTATTCAGGAGATATAATTGTGGAAATGTAAGAATGTAAGCATAAATTTGAATTTCAAGTATGCCACCCTTTTAATCTGATCTGTGTTCAACTTAAGGCAAATGAAGGAGAAGCCAACAATCTATCTTCTGATACATAGCAGATTTATTAACCACTTTATCAACGCAATGTTCTTGAGCATGCTCTGTTGAGCCGTCCTCTGCCAAAGCTGCGGGAACTTCTTACCACCAGTCCTTTCCAATGTCTGCTCCTTCCCTAACCTTTCTCCACCATTTTAGGTTATAAGAGAGAAGTATCCATGAGCAGAAATGGTGCAGGAAAAAAGTGTAAACTAATGGTTTACCTTGAATCTGCTGGGAAGTCAATAAATTAGGCAGGAAAGAGTAGAGCTCCTTCTCTGGGAAGACTGGTGAGGTAATTGGGAGAACAAACAAAAATAAGTAGTGGAGTCAACTGATGCAGTAATTTTCATCATATTATTACTTGGGTCACCCTACTGCTTTTAGACAGCAGCACTTCCCCCCGACTTCTCAAGTATCAGATTCCCAAAAATCCCTTGCTTGCCCCTCCTTCCTTAGTCTTCACATAATTATCGCTTACAAATGTACAGTATAGCCGAGGACTTTCACTGATGTCGTGTTTGTATTCGAATGCAATGGACAATATTAAATGTTCAGTTTTAGGGAGATATGGGCTATTTTTAAAAACAATAAGTGAAAAATACTGATCATTTCCTAAATGCTAGGGACTTAGCTGCTGTGTAGGCCATGTATCATGGAAGATGGCCGCATAAAAGCCATCAATGTACTTCTAACCATGTACTCGGCATTTTCAACTTGGATCGTATTGTCACCAAACATTTACTGTGCCTCTTTGACATTCACCTAAATAAATTAATTCTGACATTTGAATTGTTATACTTCCAGTTGACCTACTTAAAAACTTGGTATATATTTTTGAGTCCTCTGTCTTTATCATTTTCCTTCAGGATTTCATTTGCCTTTAGAATTTCCTTCAGGAGTTTCTTTGAATTTATGATCTTTTTTGGTATCTTTTAAAAATTTTATGGACCTAATTTCATATGGAAAATATTTAACTTATACATTTAAAAAAAGTTCTCTAAACTTCTTTTGCATATAAATTACATCAAGTAAGTACAAATACTTTCTTTAACTCCCTGTTATTGAGAAGATATCATCCAAACCAATTTTCCCAGCATTCAAGGAACTGCAATAACTGGTTATTACCAAAGAGTGAATATACTTGTGGGTAATTGATTTATTATTTGATGACAGTTGGGACTGCTGCTCTCTAAAAAATTTAGTGATGTTAATTTTTGAAGTTGGTCATATTCAACTGCTTGACCCTCAAAATGTTCAAGAGGTAACATTCATATGAGAAAATTTTGAGTCCACAAATAATTTATGCCACTGTGAGTCTTCATATTAGAAGGGATAATGCTAATTTTCAAAGATTAAAGAATTTTGATAATAGAATATGGGATAAAAATTTCGTGAAGTTCTGGCCAGTTCTATAACAAATTACCAACTCCAAACAATAGAGAACACTAAATAAAGTAAAATACCTTTAGGTTGTTAGTGCAATTAATCAGACCTATCTCATTATCAGTTAGATAAATTATAGTGTAATCCTTATATATGAAAGCAAACTAACAGAAAATCTCTTCCGATTTTGTCTTTGGTCACATTTTTCATTTTATATTACATGAAACTACTATTTCGATTAATTTTAATATACAATTAGATAAATAATTCAAATATCTGCTATTTTTACAGTAGAGGAGAAACTGCTATCAATACAATTAAGTGTGAAATAAGATGGAGAAACTGAGAAAAACATTGAGATATGAGTTCTACTCTCAGTTCAACCACTCAATGTGACTTTTGTTAAGGTTTACATATCTCTCTTTGTATCAGATTCCTCTAACTTCCTTTCCCAGGAATGCCAGCCTTATCTCAGCTCCTATGAGATTTGCTACACTATCACTCTATTATATTATAATATGTCATTAATAGACATTTTCCTAAACTGTTTATACCTCCTGAGACCAGGAAGCATATATTATCTATGCAAATATTATCAAGCATGTGTTATGTGTCTTTGATTCCATTTACCACCTAGTGTCCCACTATAATGAAAGAAGACTCAATAATCATTTGTTGAAATAAAATGTTCATCAAATAGTCTCCTGCTACAGCAAAATTGTTTCTACAAAAGTCAGGTAAAAAGTGCTATCAGATCTTGATGATTAACATAGTTTCTTGTTATAAGGGTGAAATTTCTAGAATCAGTCTCTCTGAAAACGTGAAATTTAAATAAAGACAGTTTATACTTTGTCAGTAAACTGCCCAATCAAATTGCTTTGTGGTTTTTAGCTAAGTTCTGCTCTTTGCATCTCTCTTATTTGTTATGGGGTAGTGGAGGGATGAGGGAAAGGAAGGAGAGGCATAGGACCCCAGAAGATACTGCAGGATAAGCACATGGTCCTTGTCATCTTTGTGTTCTGTAACAGTGGCTAGTGAATAGTTGACAGTTAGTAAATATAAGTTGAATGAATAGTGATGAATATATAAAGCTATGTACCAGAGAAGCTCTGCCCCTATACTATTTCTAAATCCATTTCAGAAAATGAACTTTCGATGAAGAGAATGGAGAAAAGATTAATATATAACAAGGCCATTCCATTTCAGTTCTTTAAAAAAAAAAATGGGGGAAAGAAATTCGAGAATGGCAGGGTAAGGACTACTATAAAAACAATGCTCCTCCATAAAATCAGTGATAACATTTGAAAATTTTCAAAAGCAAATATTTTAGAACTTTGGTAATTAGCCAAACTCATGGAAAAATTCAAAGAGGGTTTCTTGAAAAATAGTTAAGTCTCAGTAAGAACAGTGTGTTTTATAGTGTCATAACTTTGTGGTGCTTTAACTTTGTGGTGCTTTAACACTTCCAAAATCATTCTATAAGATCAGAAATACCCTCATACAAAATCTAGACAAAATAGTCACAAGGAAAGAAAACAAAAAATATCCTGAATGAATGGACACATGAAAATCCTCAACAAAATACTAGCCAACAGAATCCAACAAATATAAAAACTATTATATACCACCATAAAGTGGGGTTTAGCCCAGAAATGCAAGGTTGGTTTAACATATGAAAATCAATCAATGTAATGTACCCTATTTATAGAATAAAGGTCAAAAAAACCCCATGTGATCAACTTTTTTGATACAGAAAAAAACATTTGAAAAAAATCAAGAACCCTCTCTTGATAAAAACGTTCAACACACTAGGAATAAAAGGGAACTTCCTCAACTTGCTTAAGGACATCTACAAAAAATCCAAGAGCTAACATCATACTTACGGATGAAAAACTGAGTTCTTTACCCCGAAATCACAAGGTCCATTCTCACCACTTCTACTCAACATTTGTATTAGAAGTTTTTGCCAGTGGAATTGGACAGGGAAAAGGTATAAAGAACACTCAGACAGGAAAGAAAGAATCACAACTTTATATATTTGCATGATGTTTTATATAGAAAATCTTAAGTAATAAACATACAAACACACACAAACAGACTTTTAGAGCTAATAAGTTGAGCAATTTTGCAGGCTAAAAAAACATTAGACATTTTTCCTAGGAAGATATACAAATGGCCATTAAGCAGTGAAAAGATGCTCATTAGGAAAGTGCAAATCAAAACCATGCGGCAATAATGACTTTGCACTCATTAGAATGGCTAAAATAAGTTTAAAAAGGACAAACAATAACAAGTGCTGAAGATATGGGTCACGCAGAACTCTCAAACATTGCTGCTGGGATTGTATATTGATGTAGCCACCCTGGAAAAAAGATTAGCAGATCCTCAAATATAAAGCAGAGTTGTCGTATGACACAATTCCACTCTTAGGTGTGTACCCAAGAGAAATGAAAACATATGCTCAAGTAAAAGCTTGTGCATAGATGTTTAGAGCAGCTTTATTCATTGTAACATAAAGTGGAAACAAGCCAATATACACCAACTGATGAGTGGATAAACAAATTGTATTATGTCTATGCAGCGGAATGTTATTTAGCAATAAAAATAAATGAAGTACTGATACATGGTACACCATAGATAAGCCTTAAAAGTATTCGGCTGTGAAAGAAGTGAATCACAAGAGAGCACATGCTGTATGATTTCATTTATATTAAATATTAAGAATAAGCAAATCCATAAAGATAAACATATATTAGCAGTTGCCAGTGGATTGGGGAGAATGGACAGGAAGAGGGAGTGACTGATATTAGGCATGGGGTTTCTTTTTGGGGTAAGGAAAATATTGTAAAATTATATAATGATGACCTTAGCACAAGTCTGAGAATATTCCAAAAACCACTGAATTGTTCACATTATAAGTATGAAGTTTAGTGTGACTATATCTCAATAAATCTGTTATAAAAAAATTAAATTTTAAATATGCAAGTAGGTTGCTGGAAAATGATATCCACATTGATAACTATTTTCTGGTTTTGAATTCATTTGTTTATTTTTCAATCATTGTTTGGTATTTCAGTTGTTTCAGGTACTTTATGGATGGGCAGCTCAGAGTCTAGCAAAAAGGTAGGTGTGAAAACAAACAGCAAAATGAGATATCTTAAGTGGTAATATGGGCTTACAAAGTGCTCTGGTGGAATATGGTGGAGAAGCAGGCTTTTTTTCTAATTTGGGGCATAGGGAAGGTCAGTCAGAAATTCATTCCAGAAAAATTGATATTGAAGTCTTAAAATAAGTTATCGTAGTCAGAGCAGACATCGTCCCCAACCCCTCAAGATTGAGGAATGAACAAAAATGGGGTGGGTTAGGGATGTAGCCACTGACCAAAGCAGATCTATTGTTATTGTAGTTATTGTGAGTAACTTGTAATATTGATACAAATAATAAAAATGTTTAAATAAAAAAGATGTATAGTAGTTCATCACAGAAAAGAAGGGCAATCATATCAGTCTGATTAAAACACAGCATTGGAAAAATGTGTGGCTGTGGCTTGCTTGGGGAACAGAAGAATGTGAAACTTTCTCTGGTCCTCTATGGACTCTCCAGAATCATCAAAATTGCCAAATTCTATATTCCAGTACTATAGTATAGCCATCGCATTTAACCAAATACTAGAGCATGTAAGCCATTTCGAGGGAGGGAAAAGATGATTTAAAATATAAATTGTTTTTTAAGTGAGTAGGTTAGATTTTCTTTTCATAAAGACAATGTTTATCATAATATAACACTCAAAGTCGAAGCATTGGAATATTTAATGAAAGTAGTCTGAAAGGGAACAGATGAATATATTTTGAGGAAAACCCAAAGGACCATAATCTAATTGAATTTATATCTATAATTTCTACAGCTTGGATCATGCACTGTTGTCAGAAAATCTCTGGAGAGACCGGGAGGCTTGTTCAATTACTTACGGGCAAAGGGAATGTTTGCAGTTTATTGAAGTAAATACCATTTTCATACTAGCCTACACTCAGCCTATAAAAATTAGTTAACATTTTAGGTTTAGAATTTAGTTCACCCAGTTGCCTTACAATCTCAGCTTTCTGGCTGGCTCAAAATAAGTTATGATTTTATAATTATACTTCTTTTTTCATTGATAGAGTGTGAATGATATCCTTTTGCAGTTTTCTACATTCTAAGTGAAAGTTGAACACTATGTGTCTTTAATATAATTAATTATATGGTTGGTTTACAGTGTATCATATTACTATTAGGTTTCTATTGTCTATTTGTCCGAGACCTTTATCATCCTATCGCTCCTTTCCAGCCTTCTGCCATTATACTGAGCATATTTTAAAATTCCATTTTATCTCATACTTGGCTTTACCATCTATTTTTTAATGACCTTACTGGGGATTTAAAAATGCATAGATAACTTATTACAAACTAGTATTAATTAATATTCTATCATTTAATAAAAAATGTAAAAACTTTATTACAGTATAATTCCACTTACTCCCCTCCCATTTGGTGCTCTATTGTAGTCATATATTTTGCTTCTATATTTATCATAATCATCATGTCTTTACTTGCACAAGGGTTATAAACCGTGCAATACATTGTTACCATATTTATCTTAAGCAGTCAATTCAAAATTAAGAAACAATAGAAACAATGTCTATTATATTTCTACACATATTGCTTATGTCTGGTGCTCTAAATATCTTTGCATAGATCCAAATATCCAAGTGGCATTGCATTCCTTGTAAATAAAGAACCACCTCAAAATTTCCTGTATTGTACATCAACTGGTCCCAAATTAATCTCTGAATATCTTTATAAAGCCTTCTTTATTGTCATGGTATTTTTATTTGACATGGAATGCTAGAATTGCAACACTTTTCCCCCCAGAACTTTATGGATGTCCTTCTCCTGAGTTCTGAGCTTGCATTGTTTTAAAGAGAGGTTAGTGATATTTCTTACCACTGTTCTCATGTATGTAATTATTAGTCCTCAGCTGCTCTTAAGATTTTCATTTTCCCTTGGCTTTTAAGCAGTTTGTTTATGATATGTTAGGGGTGGTGTTTCCCTCTGTTTATTCTTCTTGGGATTCATTGAGCTTTCTGTGAATTGGTATTTTTCATCAAAAGGGGACAACTTTCATCATATTTCTTCAAATATTTTTCTACTGCTATCTCTTTCTCCTCTGCTTTTGAGGCTTCAATTACTCAAAATTAGACTTTTTGGTGTTTTCCAACATGTCATAAGGTCTCTATTTTTTGCCAGTTCTATTTTTCTCTCTCTGAACTTCGATTGGAAAGTTTCTATTTCTATGACTTTAATGTCATTTATTTTTCTTCTGCAGTGTTCAATCTGCAATTATTACATCCAGGGAATATTTAAAAAGTATTTTATCCTTTAGTTCAATAACTTCTATTTCATTTTGCTTTATCATTTTCCTTATTGTATTAAGTGTCCCCTTTTGTTCAATCAGTACATTTGTCTTTTCTAAATCTGATTAAATATTAATGTTTTATATTCCTTGTAACTTACTTAAAGATTACATTTTTGGTTCTATAGCTATTGATCGTTCTTATTTGTTTTTCTGCTTCTATATAGGTCTAAAAATTTTAAAAAATATTTTGAATGATACTTGAGTGAAAGTGTAGTTTTTTTTTTTATTCCTAAAGAATATAGACCTTTTTTCTAGATGGCAATCAATTTAGTTTTGTATTAATATGATATGCATGATTTTAAACTTTGTTAAGTGAAGTCTAGAGTAGACTTTACTAATCGGTTCAATTGTTCTCTCTGTAAAGCATGATTTTTTAAAATTTTTAAATTTTTAATTTTTAAACAAATCAATTTTATTGATACATATTAATATACAATTGATCCAAAGTGTACAGTCGATGGCAGTTGGTATAATTACATAGTCGTGCATTCCTCATTTCAAACATTATTAAAGCATTTTCATTATTTCAATAATAATACACAAAAAACAGCCAAACAAACGAACAAGAAAATTCCTCACATCTCACTCTCTCTGTGTCTCCTGCTGTACCTAGCTGTTATTTCTGGTTATTCTTGCACATTTATTTATTTGTTTATTAAGCAGTTTTATTGAGATATATTCACATACCATATGATCTATCTAAAGTGTATAATCAATGGCTTTTCGTGTAATCACAGTGTTGTACATTCATCTCAAAAATTTAAGAACAATTTTATTAGTCCAAAAAGAAAGACTCCACATCCTTTAGCATTCCTTCCTCAGCCCTTCATAACCACTAATCTAATTTCATCTTGAGAAATTGATTTATAGTTACATTTTATATAAATGGAATCATACAATATGTAGTATTGTGTCTGCTCTCCTTCACTTAGTATAATGTGCTTTTCTTTTTGATATTAACATTTTGCAGTATTAACCTTCTGTGTTCAGCTTCAGAAGAAAAAAGTCTTATATATACAATGTTACCCATATTTGTATTTCACATAATATATTTATATTTTACATAATATATTTAGTTCATAATAGGGCAATCATACAGTATTTGTCGTTTTGTGTCTGGTTTGCTTCACTCAATATAATGTCCTCCACATTCATTCATGTTGTCATATGTTTCCCAATTTCATTTCTTCTTATGGCTGCATAATATTCCATTATTTGTATACTCCACAATTTGTTTAACCATTCATCAGTTAATGGACACCTGGGTTGTTTCCAACTTTTAGCTATCATGAATAACACTGCTATGAACATCGGTGTGCAGATGTCTATTCATATCACTGCTCTCAGTTCTACCGGGTATATGCCTAGCAATGGTATTGCCAGGTCCCATGGCAAGTCTATATTTAATTTCCTTAGGAACTACCAGTCTTCCACAGTGGCTGTACCATTCTACATTCCCACCAACAATGAATAAGCATTTCTATCTCTCCACATCTTTGCCAACATTTACAGTTTTCTGACATTTTAATAGCAGCCAGTCTAATAAGTATGAAATGATATTTCATTGTAGTTTTGATTTGCATTTCCCAAATAGCTAGTGATATTGGACATTTTTTCATACATTACTTCACCATTTGCATTTCTTCTTTGGACAATTGTCTTTTGAAGTCTTTTTCCAGTTTTTAATCAGATCATTTGTCTTTTTATTGTTGAGTTGTATGGTCTACTTATATATCATCAATTTTAAACCCTTATCAGATATGTGATTGCCAAATATTTTCTCCCATCCAGTCAGCTGCCTTTTCATCCTTTTGACAAAGTCCTTTGAGGTGCAAAAGTGTTATTTTGAGGAGGTCCCATTTATCTATTTTTTTCTTTTGTTGCTCATGCTTTGGGCATAAGGTTTAAGAAACTACTGCCTACCACAAGATATTTTTTTTTATTAATTACAAATTTAATTATAAGTGTAAAAGCCAGAGAACATCCTTGGTAGTAGATAATGAGACTTTGTTCTCCTGGAGCCAGACAGCAGATAACTTAAAGATCAGGCTCAGAGCTTAAATTAGAAGGGAATAGAACACCAGTGAAAGCAGGATTTTCAAACCCAGCAAGTGGGTCTAGTTGAAGGAATGGCCTTATTTTGGAATGAATGAGATCCTGAGACTATAGATAAAGGCATGTGCATCAATGTTCTAAAAAATCTTTGAAACCCGATTACTTCTAAATATTTTGGGTCTGCAGAGGTGGCCCGTTCTTCCCCCATCCTGGTTCTACCACAAGATATTGAAGATGTTTTCCTACATTTTCTTCTAGGAGTTTTATGGTTGTTCTTTTAATATTTGGATCCTTGATACATTTTGAGCTAATTTTTGCAGAAGGTGTGAGATAGGGGTCTTCTTTCTTTCTTTTGGATATGTCCATTTGTTGAATAGAGTGTTCTGGCCCAGTTGGGTGGGCTTACTAGCCTTGTCAAAAATTACTTGACTGTAGATGTAAGGGTCAACTTCTGACTTTTCAATTTGGTTCCATTGGGCAATCTGTCTGTCTTTATGCCAGTACCATGCTGTTTTGTTTTTCTTTACCACAATAATATACCTTAAAGTCAGGAAGTGGGAGTCTTCCAACTTCGTTCTTCTTTTAAGATATTTTTGGCTATTTGGGCCCCTTACCCTTCCAAATAAATTTGCTTATTGGCTTTTTTTTTTCAATTTCTGCAGAAAAGGTTGTTGGGACTTTTATTGGGATTGTGTTGAATCTGTAAAGGAGTTTGGGTAGAATTGACATCTTAATGATATTTATTCTTCCAAACCATGAACAAAGAATGTCCTTCCACTAATTTAAATTTTCTTCAGTTACTTTTAGCAGTATTTTATAGTTTTCTGAATATAGGTCCTTTATGTCCTTGATTAAGCTTATTCCAAAATATTTGATTGTTTAAGTCACTATTATAAATGCATTTTTTTTTCTAGTTTCCTCCTCAAAACGCACATGTTAATCTTGTATCCCTCTCCTTGCTGAACTCATATATCAAGTCTAGTAGCTTTGTTGTGGATTTTCTAGATATAGGATCATGTCAGGGAATATTGAAAGTTTTACTTTTTACTTCCATATTTGGGTTCCTTTTATTTCTTTGTCTAGCGCAATTGCTCTAGCTAAAACTTCTAGCACAATATTGAATATTAATGGTGACAGTGGGCATTCTTGTCTTGGTCCTGATCTCAGCAGGAAATCTGTCTTCCACCACTGAGTACAATGCTAGCTGTAGGCTTTTCACATATTCACTTTACCATATTGAGAAATCTCCTTCTATTCCTATCTTTTGTGGTGTTTTCATCAAGAATAGTTACTGTATTTTGTCAAATTCCTTTTCTGCATCAATCGAGAGGATTATGTGATTTTTCTTCTTCAGTTTATCATTGTGGTTTATTACACTAATTGAGTTTCTTTTTTTGAACCACCCTTGCATACCTGGGATAAAACCAAGGTGATAGTGGTATATAATTTTTTTAACGTGCTTCTGGATTTGGTTTGCTAGTGTTTGTTGACGATTTTTGCATCTATATTCATTAGAGATATTGGTCTGTAATTTTCTTTTTTCATAGTATATTTATCTAGTTTTTGTATTAGGGTGATGTTGGCTTCAGAGAATGAGCTTGGCATCATTCTTTCCTATTCAATTTTTTTTGGAAGAGCTTGAGCAAGACTTGTATTATGTTATCTTTGAATGATTGGTAGAATTCACCTGTGAAGCCATCTGGTCCCAGGCTTCTCATCTTTGGGAAGTTTTTGATGACTGTTTCAATGTCTTCACCTGTGGCTGGTTTGTTGAGGTCTTCTATTTCTTCTAGGAGCAGTGTAGGTGGTTTGTGTCAATCTTGCCTACATTTTCTAGTTTTGGCATACCGTTGTTCATGGTATCCGCTTATGATCTCCCTTATTTCTGTGAGGTCATTGGTAATGTGCCGCCATTTATTTCTGAGTTTATTTATTTGTGTATTTTCTTTTTTTCTTTGTCAGTCTAGGTAAGTTTTGTCAATTTTGTCGATCTCAAAGAACCAACTTTTGGTTTTGTTGATTCTATTATTTATGTATTTATTTTGTCTCAATTTCATTTATTTCTGCTCTGATATTTACTATTTCTTTCCTTTGGCTTGGTTTGGGATTAGATTGCTGTTCTTTTGCTAATTCCTCAAGGTGTACAGTTAGATCTTCAATTTTAGCTCTTTGTTCTTTTTCAATGTAAGCTTTGAGGGCTATAAATTTCCCTCTAAGTATTGCCTTTGTGGTGTCCCATAGATTTTGATATGTTGTGTAGTCATTTTTATTCATCTCAAGATATTTGGTGAATTCTCTTGCAATTTCTTCTTTGCCCTACTGATTATTTAAGAGTACACTGTTAAATATTCATATATTTATGAGTATTCCCTTTTCCATCCATTATTGATTTCTAGCTTCATTCCGTTATGATCAGAGAAAGCGTTTGGTACAATCTCCACCTTTTTATTTATTCAGCCTTATCTTGTGACCCAACATGTAATTGATCTTGGGGAAGGGTCCATGGGCACTTGAAAAGAATGTATATCCTTCAGTTTAGGGGGGCAAGGCTCTACAGAAGTCTGTTAGGTCTAGTTCATTTATCATATTATTCAAGCTCTCTGCTTATTTATCCTCAGTCCAGATGTTCTATCCAATTCTAAAAGTGGTGTATTGAAATCTCCAACCATTACTGTAGTGACATCTATTTCTCCCTTCAGCTTTGCCAGTGTGTGCCTCATGTATCTTGGGGCACTGAGGTTAGGTGCATAAATAGTATAATTATTTCTTTTTACTCAATTGCCCCCTTTATTACTATATAATGACCTTCTTCATCCCTTATAACAGTTTTGCATTTAAAATCTATTTTGTCCAATATAGCATCACTAATCTAGCTCTTTTTTTGGCTACTATTTGAGTGGAATAACTTTTTCCAACCTTTCATTTTTAACTTGGTTGTGTCCTTACATCTGAAGTGAGTCTCTTGTAGACAATGTATAGATGGCTTGCTTATTTTTATCCATTCTATAAATCTATGTCTTTTGACTGGGGAATTCAAGCCATTAACATTCAATATTATTACTTTAAAGGCATTACCTACTTCATCCATTTTGACTTTGGATTTCTGTTGTCATATCGTATTATCATGTATCCTTTACCCTTTAATTTACCTTTTCTGATAATCTTCATTTTTACACTTTTCTCCAAGTCTCTTGCTCTTGTTTTTTCCTTTCATGCTGAAGCACTCCCTTTAGTATCTCTTGTAATTCTGGTCTTTTGATAACATATTCTGTCAGGTTTGTTTGTCAGTGAAGACTTTGAACTCCCCTCCATTTTTGAAGAATAGCTTTGCCGATACAGAATTCTTGGCTGGCAGTTTTTCTCTTTCAGTACTATAAATACATCATACCTCTTTCTTCTCTCCTCCATGGTTTCTGATAAAAGGTCAGCACTTAATCTTATCAAGGTTTCCTTGTATGTGATACTTTGCTTTTCTTTTGCTGCTTTCAGAAACTACTCTTTATCTCTGATATTTGTCATTCTGAAAAGTAGGTGTCTTGGTGTGGATATATTCAGATTTATTCTGTTTGGGATGTATTGTCCTTCTTCAATATTGATATTTATGTCTTTCATAAGGGTAGGGAAGTTTTGAGTCATTATTTCCTCAAATATTCTTTCTGCCCCTTTTCCATTCTCTTCTCCTTCTTTGACACTGATAATGCATATGTTTTTGCATTTTGCTTTGTCATTCAGTTCCCTGAGACACTGTTCCAATTTTTCTGTTCTCTTCTCTTTCTGGCCTCCTGTCTTTTCCAGTTCAGATGTTCTTTCTTCAAAATCACTAATTCTGTCTTCAAGCAATTCAAATCTGCTCTTATGTGCCTCTAATGTATTTTTAATCTCATCCATCATGTCTTTCATTCCCATTAGGTCTGTTACTTTTCTTTGCAGACTTTCAAGTTGTTCTTAATGTCACCCAGTGTCTTCTTAATATCCTTTATCTTTTTAGTCATATTTTATTTCAATTCTTTAAATTGATTTAAGAGAGTTATGTGATTATCATTGATTAATTGTCTTAAATCCTGTATCTCTTCAGGATATTTGGATTGTTCCATTGGCTGGGCCCTCTCGTACTGTTTTCTAGCATGGCTTGTAATGTTTATGCTTATGTCTAGGCATCTGAATATGTTGATGAATTTACCCTAATGGCCAATTTCTCTCTCTTGTCTATTGTTATTATTTTTTCACAGCTCTTCTTTGATATTTGGTTCAACTTATCCTAAGTCTTTAAAATTTCCCAGCCCAAGTTGTCAAAATCCTTGCAGGGACTCACTAATGGAATGCAGATTTTCTCTCAGAACAGGGAACAGAGAGACCCAAGTAGTTTTTGCCCATGCAATTTCCAGACTGGCCAGCAGATGGCGCGCGTTGGTGCACATTTCTATGGAGGTGTATACTTTGGTTTTCCTTTGTTTTGGGCTGGCTGGAGCCTAGATTCAAAGCAGACTCCATTGGCTGAATTCATTGAAGAAAAGCCCCCCAGCTGCCCCTCTCTTGTAACAGATGAGAGGTAGGAAGATATCTGCTCCCCTCTCAGTCAGCCTCAGTCATCCAGGGGCTTTATCCCCACTTAATATGTCTGGGGTGGGGAGGGAAGCACTTCCCAGTGGCCATGAGGTTTAGTAACTCACAGTTTGTTGTTTCATATTCTTCATCTCTCTGTCCCTCACCCTCCTGGGAGTTGTGAATTACTGTCCTGGTCTGCTAACCCCCAAAGCATGTCCCTCGGGCAGCTTTTGGCTCTTTATCTTTTATTTTTGTGAGAGAGCTGAGTCTTGTCCACCTAATCTGATGCCATTTTCCCACAATCCTCTCAGGCATGATATTTTGAAATCTCAATTGAAAGCCTG
>PVKH010021985.1:0-14129 GCA_004027955.1 Chaetophractus vellerosus
GAGTCAGCTTCACCAGTGAGTGGTGGCATTACCCACTTGCAGACAGCTTGCCCCACTTGTGGGTGGCTCTGCCCTTCACATGGGCAGCTCCACTCTACCCGTGGGTGGCTCCACTCTGCTCACAGGCAGCTCTGCTCTGCCCATGGTGGCTTTTGCCCTGCCCAAGGTGGCTCTGCCCTGCCCACAGTGGCTTTTGCTTTCTCAAGCAGTCTGCCCACCTGGAGAAGCCCCAGGGACCAAACCCAGGGCCTCCCATGTGGTAAGCCAGCTCCCTATCCACTGGCTATACAGCTGGCCCCCTCACCCATTTTTAACACAAGGGAAATTGAGAAATAAACGTTGGTCAATGAATTTAGAACATTACCTTTTGTCACCAAGTATAGATACCTACAGCAATAATAAAGTGTTAAATATTCTGACTTCTCACTACTGAAAATCCCAAACCAACTCTCAGAAAGTGAAGTGGGTAATAAGATTTCAAATTTTACAGATGAGACAACTGAAATCAAGGTAACAAATTTATTTGGAGCCTCAAGAGAGTCTATAAAAGATAATCTCTCTTTTATAATTTGGGATTGATTCCAAACATTTCTAGGAAACAATCATTTTATTCTTATATTTTATTTAGGAGATTTAATATTACTGTGAGTTTTTTTTTAATTTCCATAATATATATGTGATCAAGCTTCATTAACGAAATAACTCTTTGATCTATACTTTGAACTTCTCCAGCTATGAGAAATGGAATATACTGCAATAATACTAAATTCAATTCAAAGTTCAGGGAATATTGCAAGAAGCTATAACAGTAAAGCAGGAAATGAGGATTCTTTACTTGATTTGACACTATATGATTATGTGATGCAGGAAAAATCTCTCAAACTCCCCAGGCATCTATTTCCTCTTGAAAAAATGAAGATGCATTTTCCAGATGCAAAGAATTATTTTTTTAGAATCATGGATACTTCCAGTTGCAAAGAACTATTTTTAATCAAGTGTTTTATGCAATTATTTATTGATTAATTTATCAAGATGTTCAATAAAATTTTCCATTATGTACTTACTATTTGATGTTGCCTTTTGCTATACTTAATCAATAATTTGAAAATGTTTTTAATATTTTATGTACTTTTCTCACATTGCTTTTCTGTCTGATTTTGTGTAAACAACATTCCACAATTTGTTTTAGCATCCTTTCTTAACACCTCACCATCCCATGTTTGTAACCAAGGATTTCAAGATAGCATCTCAACTGTGTATTTTCTACTAGAACAAGTTTCTTAAAGTTGACTAGTAGACTACTAAAATGCTAAATATGACATGAATTAGAAGAATCTAAACACTATAAAAGAAAAGAATCATACATATTTTGGAATATATCATTATGGGAAAATAATTTATTTGGCATATAATCAAATATAGAAATGATTCTTTTGTTATTCAAAGAGATGACTTTAAATATATTCAGCCAAGCCAAAAAAAAGGGGGGGAAGAAAAGAAGAAGAGATAAAAAGGAAGAGAGAAAATGGAAAAGAACCAAAGAATTCACATATTGGTTGATGCCAATATCAAGCAAAATTTGAAGGGATATTCTAGTCTGCTCAAAATCATGACAAAATATTGAAAAAAATTGATTCTAACTCAACAATAGTAAATAAAACTCAGAAAAAAGTGTGAAAAGATTCCTTCTTGGTATCTAGTTTTCAAATTACACTTAAATTATACATAATTTTAAAACTAACTATATGTGTGGTCAGAATAATTATTTCACCAAACTTCAGGGAAAATGTCAGAAACATCTGGACTTTGGCTCTTGTCTCTTTCTTTGATGTGGTCATAAGCAGTAATGTTCAGAACCCTAAATGCACAGACTCTGGAGCTTCCTGGAGAATCTGAATTGAAAGAGTTGGGAGGTTTATTTAAAGATACTTGAGAGACTTGGAGGAAATTCCACTATCATTCTCTATGGTGATTCTTGAAAAAGGGCAGAAAAAATAAACTATAGTGGCTTTAACTTGCTTATTCTGACTTTTTAAATGTGGGTTTTTAATTCTTTTTTTCAAATTGCATCAAATATATTTTCAAGAAGTGACCCAAAATTTTAAAAATAGCCTCATTACTTTTCAATACAACCGTAATTAATCCATTAACTATATTGAGTCTTTCTCTGCTTCTATTACCAAATCTGATCACTTATTTATATTTAAGATACTCTGCTTTTTCCTAACATAATTAAGGTCAATCATTTGCTCTTTTTAAAATAAATTCATCTTCATTATATCAGCTTTCTTAGAACCACAGTCCATATCTCCAAGTCATCCCATTGGACTCCCCATTAATGATTTATCCAGATCATTTGATTCCCATTTCATAGACAGTCTGATTTTTTTTTTTTCTAATGGCAATGTTATCTTACTTTCTCAATAGATTGTTAGCTCACTGAAATCAGGGTCTACTCTTTCTCACCTTTGTATCTAATAATATTGCTTTCTTTGATGCCAAGAGTAACAGCTATAATTGCCAGCATTCATTACAATGGGCAAGTAATTGTGGTAAGGACTTTAAATGGATTTTTTAGTTTGAGGGACATAATGACCCTATGAGATATTGCTATTAATATTTACACAGAAGCATGAATAGGTAATTTGACAAATATAGGCAGCTTTAACTTCAGAAAGTTATACTTAACCTCAGCTAAAATGCTTTTTAATACTAGAATGGCTTTTTACACAAAATACGTATTTCATGATCATTTTTGGATTTTCAATGTAAAATAAGATCATAAAATAATATGCTGAATATTTCAGAATCATGTTTGAATTATTAATTTTATAGCTGGGCTTCAAGTCCAGTCAAGACTCTCAAATATGTATCACTGGAATTGAGCATTGTAGTTATTTATTATCTTTATTTTCTAAATTCTACAGTCTAGTCATAGTAGAATTTCAATAACAACATAATAGATTGTTAAGAAAATATTTATAATTTTAATTATTTGGTGATTGTAAATGAATGTATAATTTAAGGGATTCATTGTTCAATTTTTCCTGAGCTGCACTTATAATTCATTTTCACTGCCACACAATTTCATCTTTATAAGTGCATTTGATGTCAGAAAAATTGCCAGGAGAGATGATTATTTTCAATTATGTTTATGTGCATGGATGCAAGTACCCATGAGTGTAGGTGTGAATGTGTACAGGAAGATGACTAATGAATGCAATGTAGTAACTGTGTTGAAACAAAATTAGAAGTAGGCATTTATATGGGAGATGAATTAATTAGATACCCAGGATGAAGTAGTGTTCACCACTCACACTTTGCATCCAGAGTGACAGAGCTGGAATCCCAAATCTGCCACTCACCAGCTATGTGAATTTGGTAAGATATTTATTTCACTGGGAATCAGTGAATTCATCTATAATGACAGTACTTTATTGTAACACAGGACGTTGAGCCCCAGAAAGTTGAGTGACTATTTTTTATATTCCAAAGAAAACACACAGAAGGCCAGCAGCAGTCATGTTTTTTATAACTCACAAGTCCCAATGATGGCTGGTCTGGTAGTTACCATACTGTTCAGCAGGGAAACAAAGATTATATAGGGATAGACAGCACAAAGAGGGGGTTTACCTAATACATAAAGCAGCTCAGGGTTGCACATAGCCTAGTAAATGATTAACAGTGAGTGTGCATATATGGGGGGAATTGTGCAATTTCCCAGAACAGTAAATTCATGAGTTCAAGCACTTAACATTCCTTTGAAACAGACTGTGATTGCCATCTTGTTGTCAAGCTCTTTTCTGTTGAGTGAAGTGGGCCACTGGCTAGTACGTCCTTCCCCATCCCAGGCCTAGGTCATTGAAAGGGCATTCCTTCTAAATACTCTACTTTTATCATACAAAATATATAATGGTTTCTCTATTATAATAATTATTAATGTTATTATTATTATTAATATAAGCAACTCTTTGTCTCAATTTCCTAGAAAAGTAGTGTAGGTAACTTGAAAAGCATTTGAGCCATGACTTTTAGTTTGAAATAAATTAAATATAAGACAAAAGAAAACAATAGCTCATTATACAGAAATATAAAACAATGAAAATTTACTTCCTCACTTTAATACTTCCTCCTTTGGATTTACATATTCATGCATGTAGACAATGTATTTTAATAAGCAACTTGATTGTGTAATATATTTGATCAAAGTCATATATTTAGTTACAAACAAATAATATTTAAATTAATATAAAATGAGACATATTTTACTCCAAGTTTTTCTCTCATAATTTGGGGGATGTCATTTTATTTCATTAATGACATTTTTGGTAAAGGATGCAAAGGTGGCATAATTTATAGAAAGTTTAAAATTATTTTTATCTTAGAAATATTGAGTTATATTTTTCTGATTCTTGTGTTAAAGCTTGACTTTCAAAACTGCTTTATCACTGTGGTGGACAGAATTCCAAAATACCCAGGCACTAAATATTTAATAGATCAATCAAGTGAATTGAGAGAGAAAACATGGTATCATTAGAAAGAATGGAAACCTGTTATATTGCACAGAGTGGAAAAAAATTGCACAAAAATTTGAAATATTGTTGGACAACATCCAGTACAACTATTGTACACTTTCATCTAATAATTTTACTCCCAGAGAATGATACACAATACTATATATTCTATATGATTAGCCCCAATGCATTCTCAATTAATAGTGGTAGGATATAGCTATACCAGTCTTATCAGGAATGAAAATTTGCATGTGTACATGGCTCACATTTCTGGCCTACCTGATCTTACTGCCACTCAATTTCAAATAACACATGAGGAAATTAAGCTCAAAGAGGGAAAATGAATTACCCCTTGGGAATAAAGTGAGATTATATATCCATTTCAGGGTCAGATGTCCAAAACACTACCACCAGAGTCTTTTCCAAAAGCTATCTATTGGTTGAAACATGTGGGAGAACTATTTTACCAAATGGAATATGTTAGGCATTCTGGAAATCTAATACTTCAAAGTTCTGTTTGAAATGGGCCTAAAGATTATCTTGTGTAAATCTTTTAAGATGGAACCAGGGATGAATTTTATTATAGCTTAGTAATTTGGGTGAATTGGAGGAAGAGCCTGAGAGAAACATGTTTACATGGAAGACAAAGGAAGATGTTTTAATAATACTTATTCTAATAAAAGAAGGAGATGTCAAGAAAGACTTGACCAAGTAAAAATGTTTCAGCATTGGAAGAAAGTAAATGTCCAGTGCATATTAGTATAATTATGATACTGTGAAATCATTTTACATGTCATCTCATAAAATTAACATAAACACTTCAATGTTATTGAGGTGAAAACAAATAAAATTAATGAAAACAACATAATAGATTTAAAATGTTAGGGGAATACAATGCTAAAATAAATTGGAAATAAAATCTTGAAATAATATTTATCACTTTACATCAGATATGAAGTAACTGATCTGATTAGGAACAGAAAGGTAAACTAAGGACCATGAGCAGCACAGAAATCTCTCACCCCAGTCCACCATGATCAGCACAATACAACTCTGCCTGTTCATGATGACAATGTAGAGCAGGGGCTTGACAATAACATCATAGCTGTCAAAGCCAGGTGCATCAACAACTACCAACAAGTGGAAAGTAAAGAACTGGCAATGTTTTTACTTTCTGCTAAATGTCTGATTAGCTAGGGAACCACAGAGAAGGTGAAGAGAGGTCCATGATGGAGCAGTGACAGAGAAAGTAGTACTTTGTTTGTTTGATTAGACAGCTAAAGGTAATTGTGTATAATATGGTGAAGTTCCCCATTAAAACTGCCAACTAACAGAGCAGGAACAAGAACAGAATATTAGATGTATTTCCTTATTCTCCCATAGACTAAGGAGACAAATTCAGTGACATTTTTTGGTGTTCTAGGAGGATGAGGTGAGTTCTGAAAACACATGAGAAACTCAATCTGAAATAATACAGAAACTAGTATTAAAGATTTTATGAACATTGGAGAGAATTATAGATTGAAACATGACACAGATCATAATGGTTTTAGTTCAATATAAATATTTTAAATTCTTTGTAGATTTGGGCATTATTATGTCAAATGCGATTTAATGAGAGCCCTTCTACAAATAATTTACCTGCATATAACTTTCATAATAACCCAATGGGTTACTAGTATTAATCTTATATTCATTTTGTATATGAGGAAATAGAGGCAAGAATTATTCAATTAATTAGATCAAATAATAAACTTTCAAGTATCAGATCTAAGTAATGAACCTGTATCTGATGCCAGATTCCATGTTCATCACAGCTGTCTTACATTATTTACAGGTCAAGTGGATTCCAGCTGTTTTCCATCTCAATAAGGTGATATGGTCATTATCCATGTTTGTCTTTCTCTATATACATTTATGCAAATCATTCCCCTTCTCTATGCCACATATAATTTATCCATACAGGCCCAATCTCAGATTAAAATTCCTTATGTCTGGTGAAACTCTATTTACTCTTTATATTTTAAAAAATCTGGGCTCTTAATCATAAAGATGTCATATCCTGAATTAGTTACTAATAATTTCACTGAATTTAAACTTAGCATATTTGTTTGGGGTTGAAGACACAGGTAGTCTGAAAATAGAGAAATTGAAGCAGCAATGGCTGGGCATGTGAATATAATAACATAGGATATTATTATATGAAAGCTTCCAATTTCTCCTAATTATTTCAAAGGCACAATTTGCAGTTAGAAACACTTTAGGAAGTTAATTGTTTTCTCTTACAGAGTTGAAGGAACTAATGAAATGAAAGAATTACCTGCTTATTTAACTATACATTCAGATGAGTTTAGACATCCAGATGTAGTGGGATTTGGGATGAGGAAGATCATGTGTTGAGACTACATGTCCTCCTCATTATACCATGATTTAATGGAATGTTTTTTTTCCCTTTTTACAGTGAGGGGCTAATATGATTTAGTGTACAGATCCCTAGTCTAAGGATCATGAGGAAAAGCAATCAGTCTTGCCCAAATAATTGATACCTCTATACTACTAATCACATTCACTCTGAGATTTCTTATTCTATTGTCAAGTTCAACTGATGATACCAGATCTATTTATTTCCTTCCATGAGCCAGGAAAGGCAGCCCATGTAAAGTTATGATTGTAACTTAAGTATAATACACAGAGAGCCTCCCTGAAAATGTTTTGATTAGGAACAAACTGTTGCATAAGAAAGTGGACATCAGCGGTTTCTTCAGATAATTAGTTTGCCTATTTTCTGTGTTCAAGGAAAAACTTGGGTTCTGGTATAAATTTATCCTGGGTTCAAAATACACCCTAAAAAGAACTTCTTTATACATTAAAAATACCCAGTCCTGTTATCTGAATGTGGAAGAATCTGATGAGATAAGTAATACAAAACAATAGGGGGATAACATAAAAACTAAATTCTACAACTTTACATTAAAATTACAGAAAAGCTAAGAAATGAAACTTTAGAGACCAAACTCTTGTTTTAGACTATTTCCCTAATATTGGTTCAAACTTTAGTATCTCTTAACATGTAGTTGCACTCCTGCTAATCTTAGAATGATTCAACATCAGTTGGGAAATCACAGATCCCTGTATGAAAAGATTCTTGAAAGCAGTGCCCATTGAGTTTTAACTAAGATGACTCAGAAGAAGCACCCTCACCCTGAAACCCTTGGAACCATCTTTACATCAATTCTTTCATAGTAATTTCAAATCCTTACAAACTCCCTGTGCTATAAGAAAACCTGTACTCTCTCTTTTTCTCCCTTTCTTTCTCTTGTGCTCTATCACACATGTGTATGCACACATGCAGGGTTTGTGGAGACAATTTCTAATCCACATTTTTACATATTTTTCAGTTAAAGACAGCATTTAAAATTCCCTTCATCATTACAATTTCAACCCTAGTGAAAATTCTGTTAAAAATTGTTTGCAATGGTATGTCACCACATTTTGAAAGAAGAAAAATATTTAAATAAATCTGCTGAAAAGAGGGAATTATAATTATATTTAAGAGAGGAGATAGGGGTTTTGTAAAGTTCCATCAATGGCAATTGCATCTGTTTTTTTTTTTCTGGTTCTTTAATAATTTATTATATCCATAATAAAGAAAAAATGTGAAAGCGATAGTCATGGAATTAAATATTTGATGGAATTAGAATGATGTGTTTAGATACTATAAAGTGGGCAATAAAAAATCCTAGGTACTTTGCTGGATACTTTTCTATGCTCATTCAGTTCATCTTCACCTCAACCAGTGAACATTTAGAAGAACTTAACCTAAACATTTGAATATACTAAGATAAAATTTTTATGTAAAATAAAGAGTTGTTTTGGAATCCAAAGGATTATGCATATCTTTAATATGAACCTAGCCACACCTAAACACTACATCTATTCACATAAATACACATACTACTAACCATGAAGTTCATTTCTTCTGCAACATTTTATATATGTTTAGAATATCCAGGTGTCCTTCAGTCTGGATCATTTTACTTTTCTGCAACTGTGCTATAAAAGCAGTAATTAGATGCAGAAGGTACTTGAAGCTTCCTTTCAAAAGAGACTTGTAGGAACACCTTGAATTAAAAGTTACCTGAGGGTCCCAGAATATGCCTGAACAGTTATGCCTGTGGAAAGAAAACCTATAATATTATAGTTGGCTTTTACTCCTTCAATTTAGTTATGTATAGTGTTATTGACACTGCCAAGAGGGTCTGTTCACCTGATGCACACAGAAGCCAATAATGATTCACCAGGATTTTGAGAAAAGAAAGAAGTTATTATGTAGTTGGCCAGCAAGGAGACTGGAGGCAAGTTTCAGGTCTTTCTCTGCAAATGAAATGGGCACTGGGGTTTTATAATGACTGGGGAAGGTGAGCTTAAAGTAGTGGCTAAAGATGGGGTGAGGGGCTACAAGCCTATCTGTTTTTGGGAAAGGCAGGGTTAAACAGAGTATGCTCTGTTGCCTTTATGCTTGGTCCTAAAATGGAAGTTTGGCATGCCCTGTCACTTGAATTGGTTTGTGCTGGCTTTAGAAACAGTAACTTTCCTCTGGAGGCAGCAAGCCCCCTATGAATAAACAAAGAGAGGTGCGACATTTAAATGGAAGTTTCTGGAAACTTCTACAAACCAGGAAGGGAAGAACTAGTCTGAAAAGTGGGTTTGTGGGTGGTGGTTTTGAGGGGCCAGAAAGAGGGCATTTCATTATCAGGTACATTTTGTGCAACAAGGTATCAGCTAGTATTATTACATTGGTTAGAATAAGGAATACACCAAAATGCATAGTCAATGTTTTTCATATTTTTAGTTTTTGTTTGTTTTTATATTTTATTTTTCCTGGTATGGGGAGAGGGAGAGTGTCAGTTGAAACAAAAGTGACCTGAGTAGAGTTAATCTTAGCCCTTAGTTCACCATTTCCATCCCTCATGAACCCACCCGGCCACCTACTATATTCTATTTAATAGATGTCAGACTTCCACTTTTACTCACCTCCAGGTACTATGCATTCCTTGTGATTTACCTTCAGCTGTCCACATATGCTGAACAATAATCTCTTATCATATACACACTATAGTACAGCATTTGACTCTACCATCTATTGTTCTAATACCTTGGCAAAAAGTATTTATTCATATAAGTTTGAAATATTTGTTGCAATATTGGAAAGAGCTACATGAATAAATGGATAAATTCACAGAGGAAGTATAAAATATTTTTTTTATCAATTATTGATTAGCAAAGCATGCAATAAGTCAGTAAGGGATAAATGATAGAACAGCAAAATTAAAGGACATATATACACATAGTTAGACATATGTGAAATTATACCTGCAAAAGTTAAAGAATAACCTAGCACCCAAAGAAAAATATTTTAAAATGTTCATCATCAGGACATTAAAATACCCTCAATAATCTTAAAGAAGAGACAGTATCCAGATAGTTCAGCCCTCCAGTCTCAAAAGAAATAGCTGAAAACTGAAAATCAATATCCTTCAGGGAATTGAGGTCATAGGGCAAACCACTGCCCCCCAAACTGAAGAAATAGGGAGATACAAACAATCACAGTTGACCTGGAGCTGAAAACTCAACAGTACTCAGCTTTTGGTAGGAAAACTAAAAGGTAATTGACTAATTGCTGGGGAGTGAATGTGGACTTCCTTGAGAGATAAAATCTAAGGGAGGCTCAGTGGGGGTGACTCTCCCACTTTATTGAGTCTTACCTCCAAGAGATCCATGAGGTTCTTACTATGAATTTTAGAGAAATCTCATTGGCTTTCAAGAGCATAGAGTAGAAGTAACCATTTTAAAATATGTCCAGAGCAATGACAAATACCTGCCCTCAAGGGAAATTATTGTATCAGAGCAGTCTATGAGAACTTTTCCAGAATCTAACTAACTTTGGGGAAGTTAAATACCCAACTTCTGTACCCTCCAGCCTACTGTCTTCACCTAAGGGATATTAACTATTATACAAGATGTCTGTTTCTCCACCTCTTTGCCAAAACATATGTTCAGCCTTTAATTTTAAACAATATATTTAGAATGTAGCAGTGTCTATAAAGTTTTAGTTTGCATTAATGGAATGGCTACTGAAGTCTAGTGTCTCTTAATTTACTTATTTGCAATGTGAATATCTTCCTTATGAAGTATCAGTTGGAAATACATGTAAAATTTTGTTGATTTATTCATTTTTGCTATGTTTTGAAAAAATTTCATATATTCTGAGTAGTAGACCTTTAATAATGATATCCTTTTCAAATATTTCTTATAGCCTTGAATTTTGTATTCATTCTCTTAGCATTCTCCATATTACAGCAAAAATTTTCATTTTCCTGAGGTTAAATTTATCATGTCTTTTAAGGATTATGCTTTTGTTTTAAAATCATATCTTACAACTCTTTGCATAAAATAAGGCATTGGAATTTTCTACTATGTTTTATTAAAATCTTTTAGTATTACTTTTTTGATAACTCATCTCTGTTCCATTTTGAAATAATCTTTGTCTGAAGTGGGTGGTATTGGTTGAGGTTCATTTTCTGTGCATAGGGATGTTCATTGTTCCATCATGATTGCTTGTAAAAGCTATCCTTCCTCCACAGAATTACCTAAAGGTTTTTAATATTGCTCCTTTGAAGACACATGTACAGGTCTACTCTTCAATGCTCTAGGCTATTCTGTTGACCTAATTGTCCACCTTTATGAAAAGAACATACTGATTTGATTACTGTAGCTTTAGAATATGCCTTGATTTCACATAGTGCACAGTCTACTTATAAGTTCTATTATTCAATTGTGTGGACAGTTATAGTTCTTTTGCATTTGCATATATATGTTAGAATTAGGATTAAAATAAAAATAAAAAATGCTTTCTTGGATTTTTTGTATGTATTGCATTGAATCTAGGGAGTAATTTGGGAGAAGAGAGTACTGACATCTTTAAAATGTAGTGTTGTCTTATCTATGAATTTGGAATGTCCCTCCATTTATGGTGTTCTTTATGTATTCTCAACAAAGTTTTGCAGTTTTCAGTGTAGATGTTACTTGTGAATATTTTGTCATATTTCATGAATATGTAATAGTTCATTAAATATTAAATATTATGATGCTATTGTCTCATTTAAAAATTCAAGACTGACTTTCATTACATGTAAATTCTTTATGTTCAATTTTTGTATATTGATTTATTAGCTCAGAAGTCTCATTTATCTTGTTAAAGAAAAACAATAATTTGTTTTGGATAGGAAGAAGTACAACTGTTTTATTTATAGGTAAAATATTTGTCCATGTAGAAAATCCTAAAATGTAGTAAAGAAAATCTGTGAAATTTGGTAAATGTGGTAGTTTGAGATTAACTTTGTGAATCCCTTTTTTGTAAACTGGTCTGTTTCTCTAGGTGTGATACCCTTTAATTGGATTAAAGTCAAGGCTTTAAGTTTATTTAATAAAATCAATTTAGGGCCTTTGATTCACCCACTTCAGTAGAGTATAACTCAAGGTTGATTCCCCACATCCTTAGTGGACACTCAATTAAGAAGACACACAGAAGAGGAAAGAACTTGGTTGTGTCAGTCCTGCCATGTGACAGAAAGGAGAAGGCTCAAACAGCAAATCCCTAGGAAGAGTGATAAGTCATTTGCTTGATAGTTTGCAGCTGAAGTGAACAGAGCAGCTGAGCAGCTGAAAAGGCCCAAGAGACCAGGCAGAGATGGCCCGCTTTCTTGCTTCAATGGGTGGCAAGTAACTTTGGTGAGAAAATAGCCTTGAGATGGACTCTTTAGGGCCTTGTAAATGTAAGCTTCTACCCCAAATAAATACCCTTTTAAAAGCCAACAGATTTGTGGTACTTTGCATCAGCACCCCTTTGGCTGACGAATAAAATAAGTACCAGGGACATGGCCTAAAATAAAGATTACAGATATAATCTCATATTTACTTTCTTCCAGAAGTGTTATTTTGAATTGGTATTACTTCTTCTTGATTTTTGGTAGAATTCACCAGTGGAGTGAAATCCTTATGGGATTTCATTATGGGGATATTTGAAACTACACATTCAATTTATTTAATAGATATTGAGCTGTTGAGATTATCTACAATTTACTTTCAGGAGCTTTAAAAATTTATATTATTCAAAGAATTTGTCCATTCTACCAAAGTTGTCATATTTACTGGCCTTCATGTGTTTATAATAACCCCTTATTAATCTTTTAAAAAACACAGAACATGTAGTGATATTACCTCTAACATTAAGAAACAAAAGATTGCAAATAGAATTGTGGGAAGATGGCAGAGTAGGAAGCCCCAGGATTCAGTCCCTCCACCAGAATGATTCTGGAACACTGGGCAGCATCAAAGATTGTGAAGAAGAGGTTAGTAAATTGCAGTAAACACTGTTGACTTGCTCTCTCTGCAGTGGCTACCATCACCTATCCACCAGACTTGCAGCAGGCTGCAATGACTTTTCAACCCTGGGTCCTGATGCAGCTTGTTGGTGCCAGGATGGTCTACAAGACCTAGCTCCCTAAGATCTGGGAGTGTGTGGTCTAATAACTGATCACTGTTTGGTTAGCTACTTCAGATCACTGGGGACCCAACTCTGAGGGCAGCTATAGTTCCAACACTTCCAAGGCAAAAAGATCAGAGAAGACTTAAAGAGAATATGTTTCCTCAAAACTACAGAAACAAGTAAAGAGCTGCATTTAGTGGGCAAGTGCCAAATCAAGAAAATGTAGCATTAAAGACACAAGTGAGAAGCTACTTTCACCCCTCCTAGCCCCTCTATTACTTTCATCCCAGGGCAGTTTGGAGCTGGCCAGAGCTCTCATTCTGTGTCATGGTCCATGTTACAAATGAATATTGGAAAGAATGATTTGAGAAATTCCTTACTGACATGTTCCCTTCCCAGAATTTGCATTCCTGGTAAAAGGAACTTGGGACAGGGAAAATAGTGTTAGAAACAACTGTGTTTGATGTCCAGGGTAAAGACTTACCTGCTTTAATTCCTGTGGTGGAACTCTGGGAGAGCTGATCATTTTATTTTATTTTATTTTTACTTTTTATTTTATTTATTTTTATTTTTTAGACAAGTGTATTTGTAGAATGATCATGCAGAACATCCGTGATTCCCATATACAGCCTTATTATTAACACCTTGTATTGATGTGGTACAGTTGTTAGAGTTGATGATTTGTAATTGTACTATTTACTATAGTCCATAGTTTACCTCTTTGTGTAGTGCAGTTCCATGGATTTGAAAATTATTCCTTTACCATATATAAACTCAAACGTTTGCCCTTTTATTTTTTTTAAAGATTTATTTTTTTTTATTTATTACATTCCCCCCTCCCCTTTCTGCTTGCTCTTGCTGTGTGTCCATTCTTGTGTTCGTCTCTGTCTGCTTTCTCTCCCCCCGTTGCGGCGACGTGCTGAGACCGGTCATTGTGCAGGCGGCTTTGCCCTGCTTGTGGGTGGCTTCTGCTTCCATTCATGGCCGGTTCCACTTCAGTTCATGGGTGGCTGGCTGTGCTCCATTCACGGGCGACCTGCCCTGCCTGTGGCAGTTTTGCCCTGTCC
>PVKH010021986.1:0-14202 GCA_004027955.1 Chaetophractus vellerosus
AAAATACAAAGTGTAAAGTTGAACAAAAACAACATAAAGAGGGGAAATGGTGGGATGTGGGAGCAGAGAACACGTATACTATTGAAGCTAAGTTTGTATCTTTTCAAATAAGTAGATAATAGCTGCAGGTTTTGTAATGTTAACCCCAAGGTAACCAAAAATAATGTACATAAAAATATACAGAAACAAAAATGAGAAAGGGATCATTCAGATACATCACACAAAAATCAACTCTACAGAAAAAGATGTTGCAATAGAGGAAAAAGAGATAAAACCAGATATGACATGTAAAAATTAAAGGAAAATGGCTGAAGTAAGTACGGCCTTTAGAGAAGTAACAATAAATGTTATTGGATTAAACTCTCCAATCAAAAGACTCAGAGTAGCAGAATGATTAAAAGGCATGGTCCAACTACATGTTCTACAGAAGAGAATTACCTTTACCCAAGACACAAATAGGTGGAAAGTGAAAGGATGGACAAAAGATACTCTATGCAAAGAATAAAGAAGAAAGAAGAAAGAAGAAAGAAGAAAGAAGAAAGAATTGTAGTAGCTATGCTAATATCAGAAAAAATAGATGTTAAAACAAAAGCTGTTATAAGAAACAAAGCAGGACTCTACATATTAATAAAAGGGGTAATCCAGCAAGAGGAAATATTTAGACACTAACCATGGTGCCCCAAAATATATGAGGCAATGATGGCAAGACTGAAAGGAGAAATAGGCACCTTTATAATAAGAGTTGGAAACTTCAATACAAAACCTTCATTGATAGAAAGAAAATCTAAAGGGAAGACCAATAAGGAAACATAGAACTTGAACAACATGATATATGAACTACACCTAACAGATATATAGAGAACACTGCATCAAAAAACAGCAAGAAATCCATGAATATATTGAAGTTAAATAACACTTTTGTTAACAATCAGTGGGTCAAAGAATACATTGTAAGGAAAATAAGTAAATACATTGATATGAATGAAAGTGAGAACAAAATATACCAAAACTTATGGGAAATAGTGAGTGCAATTCTGAGAGGGAAATTTTTATCCCTAAACACTTAAATTTTAAAAAGTAGAAAGACTGTGATTTCCCCTGGACTGCATAATTTATATTGGTCGGGACTTGTATGCACATTTTTTTCTGAAAAAAGTACAAAGTTCTGAAATCAAGGACATAATGTCACACCTGAAGAAACTAGAAAAAAAAAAAAACAAAAACAAAACAAAACAGCAAACTGACACCAAAGCAAGCAGAATTAAATAAATAACAATATTAGAGCAGAAATACATGAAATTGAGAATATAAAACATTAGAGAGAATTAGAAACAAACAAAAGTTGTTTGAAAAGATCAATAAATTGATAAACGCTTAGCTAGAGTGACAAAGAAAAAAAGAGAGTAGATGCAAATAAATAAAATCAGTAATGAAAGGGGGGCATTACCACTGACTCCACTGAAATAAAAAGGAAAATAAGAGTACAAAATGAACAACTGTTTGCAAACAAATTAGACAACATAGATGAAATGAGCAAATTTCTAGAAATGTATAAAAAACTACATTGACTATACAAGGAATAGAAGACTGCAAAAGACCAATTTCAAGCAAAGAGATTGACTCGGTCATCAAAAACCTCCCTACAAAGAAAAACCATTTGCCAATATTGCTCACTCTCTTCCAAAATATTGAAGAGGAGGGAAAACTGCCTAACTAATTCTGTGGTATCACCCTAATACCAAATCAAGGTAAAGATACTACAAGAAAAAAAATTGCACACCAATGCCTCTTATAATATAGATGAAAAATCCTCAACAAACTGCTTGCAAATCAAATCCAACAGCATATTAAAAGAATATACACCATGATCAATTGGGATTTATCCCAGGTATGCAGTGATGGCTCAACATAGGAAAATCAATTAATGTATTACATCACACAAACAAAATGAAGGGGGGAAATCCACATCAACATCTCAATTGGTCAAAAAAAGGGACTTGAAAAAGTTCAGCATTTCTTCTTCATAAAAACACTTAGAAAAACAGGACGACAAGGAAATTTCCTTAATATGATAAAGGGCCTATATGAAAAAACCATAGTTAACATGAAACACAATAGTGAAAGACTGAGAGCTTTCTTTCAAAGATCTGGAACAATAAAAGGATGCTCACCGTCACTACTGATATTCAACATTGTACTGGAAGTTCTAGCCAGAGAAATTGGAAAGAAATAGAAATAAAAATCCTCCAAATTAAAAAGAAGTAATAATTTCTGTATTTAAAAATGATATGATCCTATAAATAGCAAGTCCCAAGAAACTACAACAAATCTACTAGAGGTAAAAAAACAAAATTCAGCCAAGTGGCAGGGTAAAAGATCAACACACAAAAATCAGTACTGTTTCTACACACTGATAATGAGTAAGTTGAGGAGGAAATCAACAAAAAATGCATTTAAATTAGCAACTAAAAGAATCAAATACCTAAGAAAAATTTTAACCAAAGGTGTTAAAGAATTATACACAGAAAACTGCAAAATAATGCTAAAAGATATTAAAGACTTGTAAATAGGAGACCATTCTGTGTTCATGGTTTAGAAGACTAAGTATCATTATGATGGCAACAAAATTATTTGAAGATTTAATACAATCCCAAATCAAAACTCCAACAGTTTACTCTGCCAAAATAGAAAAGCCAGTGGAAAGGGACCACTAATAGCCAAAAACAACTTTAAAAACAAGAACAAGGTAGGAGGACTCACACATCTTGTCTTTGAATCATATTACAAAGATACAGTGGCCAAAACAGCATGTTACTAGCAGAGGGATAGGTATACTGGCCAATGGAATTGAATTGACATCTTAGAGTAGATCCTCACATTTATGGCCAATTGATTATTGGCAAGACTGCCAAGTCCCCTCAATTGGTCAAGAATTATCTCTACAACAAATGGTGCTGAGAGAACTGGATATCCATTTGCCAAAGTATAAAAGAAGAATTCTATATCACAACATTTTCAAATTTTAAGTCAAAATGGATCAAAGACCCAAATTTAAGAACCAGGATAATAAAAATCTTAGAAGAATAGTAGGGAAGCATCTTCAGGATCTAGTGTTAGGCAATAGTTTCTTAGACTTTACACATAAAGCACAATCAATAAAAGAAACAATAGAAAAATGGATCCTCTTCATAATTAAAATCTTTTGTGCATCAAAGGGCTTTGTCACAATAGTTAAAATGAAGCCTACACAGTTAGAAGTAAAACTGTAACATTATGGTAACAATTGCAAAGAAGGTACTATATCAATGCTAAGGGTCAAAAATGGAAGGATAAAAGGGGGAGTAATGGTTTGGCAGTTTTATGTACTTATGAATTCCAAAAATATAAATTGAATTATGCTTGTAAACTGATCTGTTAATCTGGATATGATTAGATTATGATTAGGGCATTAACTGGGCCATGTCAATAGGGCATTGAGACCCGCCCCTCAGTGGGTGTGATCTCAAGTATAAAAGGCACGGCAAAAGACAGAGGGAGCAGATTTGAGAAGCAGATTTTTGAGAAGCGGTTCTGATGTTGGAGAGGATACCCCAGGATAAGAGGAATGAACCATTCTCCTGATAGTTTACAGCTGACCTTGTGGAGGAAGCACTAAGCCCAGAGAGAAAAGCAGCCCTGGGAAGGGAGGAAACCAAAAAGCCTGAACCCTGGCAAATGTCGGCAGCTGTCTTGCTCCAACACGTGGACTTTGGTGAGGGAAGAAACTTATGCTTTGTGGCCTGGTAACTGTAAGCTTCTACCCCAAATAAATACCCTTTATAAAGACCAAACAATTATTGCTGTATTTGCAAAGGCACCCCTTTGGCTGACTAATACAGAATTTGGCACCAGGAGTGGGGTAGTGCTTTTTGCAATTACCAAAATATTGGAACTGTTTTATAAATGGGTAAGGGGTATTTTACAGAGGAATTGTGAAATGTTTGATGGAAAAGACTTAGATCACTTTGAAGACACTGTTGATAGCAATATGGATGCTAAAGAAACTTTTTATGATGCCTTAGAATTAAATAATGAAACTATTATTGGAAACTGGAGGAAAGGTGATCCATGTTTTAAAGTTGCAGAAAACCTATCAAGATTAACTCCTGGTGTTATATGAAAGACAGAATTTTAAAATGGTGAACCTGAGCATTTAGCTGAAGTACTTTCCAAAGTAAACCTGGAGAATGTGGCTTGGCTTCTCCTTGCAACTTATAGCAAAATACTAGATGAAAGAAATATGCTAATGACTGAATTATTGGGCACAAAGAAAAGAGAAACTGATTCTAGAACTTCCAAGTTTCTGGAAATCAAGTTTCCAGTTGAAAGTGCCCCATTTGAAAACTTACACTTTGTCGCCTGGTAACTGTAAGCTCTTCTAACCCAAATACATACCCTTTATAAAGACCAACCAATTATTGGTATATTTGCAAAGGCACCCCTTTGGTTGAGTAATACAGGGGGTATAAGATTTTTCTTTGGGGTGTAAATAAAATGTTCTAAAATTGATTGAGGTGATGATAGTAAAATTCAGGGATGTAAATTAGAGTCACTGAATATACTTTGGATGGACTCTTCAAACCATTGGCCTGTACAACATAGTGAAGTTTGTGTTGGATGATGGATTCTGTGGTCAACCGTGCAAATGTGAGAACATTCTATCACAAATTATGACATACATACAACTCTAATACATGTGTAAACTATTGACCATGGTAGGTAACAATGCTTCAATATGTGTTCCTCAAATGCAACAAATGTAACACACTAATGAACAATGATGTCAGTGGGGGAAGTGGGGGAAGAGAAGGGTTTGGGGTATATGGGAATCCCCTATATTTTTGATGTAACATTTATGTAATCTAAAGTTCTTTTTCGTTTTTTTTGTGTTTTTTTCTAAAGGTTTTTTAAAAACAAAATTTTTAAAAATAATAGATTAGAATATGGTAAAAGTAAACCAAATGTGAGGAGTTATAGTTAGCATAATGTTTTGATGATATTCCTTCATCATTTGTCACAAACATTCCAGAATAATACAATTTGTTGATGGTGGGGTGATGCATTGGAATCCTGTCCATTATGCTTGATAGTTTTGTAAACTCACAACTTCTTTAATAAAAATGGTAGCCTATTCAATGGGATGATGTATTTGTACATCACACATCTAATAAGGGTTTAATATCCAAAATATATTAAGAAATCTATACCTCAACAATAAAATGACAAACAACCCAATTAAAAGGGGGATGATCCAAATAGGTATTTGTCCAAAAAGCATATACAAATGACTACAAAGCACATAAATAGATGCTCAACAGCACTAGGTATTAGGAAAATGAAATGCAAAACCACAATGAAATATCATTTCACACCCACTAGAATGGCTGCTATTAAAAATAAAGCAGAAAATTGCAAGAATTGAGAGGATGTGGAGAAGTAACCCTCATTCATTGCTGGTGGAAATGTAAAATTGTGCAGCTGCTTTGGAATTCATTCTGGTAGTTCCTCATGTAGCTAATTATAGAATTATCATATGACCTGACAATTCTCTTACTAGAAATATACGTAGAAAAAATTAAAGCAGGGACTAAAACATATATTTGCACACTGATGCTCATAGTGGCCTTATGCACAATTCCCAAAAGATGGAAGCAACCCAAGTTTCCATCAACTGATGAATGGATAAACAAAAGTTTATATATATATATATATATATATATATATATATATATATATGATGGAATAATATTCAACCTTTAAAAGGAATTAAATCCTGATGTATGCAACATAATGTATGAAACTTTAGGACATTTTCCTGATTTAAATAAGCCAGGAACAAAAGGCCAAATATTGTATGATCTCACTGATATGAGCTATTTATAATATGCAAACTCATAAAGTTAGAATCTAGAATGTAGGTTACTCAATGATTGATTGGGGTATATAATAGGGACCTGATGCTTAATTTGTGCAAAATATCTAGTGGTTGATTTTAAAGGTTTGGAAATGGATGTTTGTGATGATAACACATTATTGTTAGTGTAACAAACTGTGCTAAATTATGTATGTGAACATGGTTGAAAGAGTAAGTTTTAGGTCATGTGAGTTACTAGAGTGAAAGTTAGTAGATAAAACAAGTGATTGTGTAACAAGTGAACCCTGTTGTGGAAGATGGACAGATGTTAATAGTAAAAGTATAAGAATATTCATTTATGAATTATAACAAATGTACAATACTAATACAAGCTGTCAGTAATAGGGCAGTTTATGGGAAGTAATACACCTAATGTCAACTGTGGACTCTATCCAATAGTACTATTTTAATATTCTTTTATCAATAGTAAGATATGTACCACATCATTACAATATATCAATAATTGGGTGGTATAGGGGAACATGATATTTTTACATGATTTTTCTGTAGACCTACAGTTTCTTTAATTAAAGAAATAATTTTGAAAAGGACATTTTTGGGGTATAAGACAAAATTGGAATACACACTCTAAGCTTTTAATCAACATTAAATTTCTTGAACTTGATAAATGCACTTCTATGGTAATTACATAAGAGAATATCTTTGTTTGGAAGTATTATGTGTTGAAGAAGTTCAATATATGCAAACTACACTCAAATGTTTGGAAGATAGATGATAGATCAAAGGATAAATAGATCAATAGATATAAATATGTTAAAATGGTGGATCAATGTGGGTATGTTGCCTTTTTTGTATGGGGGTTTCATTATTTTGAAATTGTCCTGTATGTAGGAAATATTTCAAAATAAAAAGTTTAAAATAAATATAAAAAACATGACACATATTTCACAAAAATATTTGCAAACCATGTATGATAAATAAATTTTTATAGAAAAACTTGAAAAATGTAAAACATATTTTAAAAGGTAAAAGATTTGAACAGATATTTTATCAGAGGATAAATATGGATGACAAATAAATACATGAAAGGATGAACAATATCATTAGTCATCAGGGAAATGCAAATTAAAATCACAATGAGATGACATGACATATCTAGTAGAATGCCTAAAAACAAAACAAATAACTGACAATACCAAGTGCTAATGAAGAACAACTGGAATGCTCATATATTGCTGGTAGAACATCAAAACTGTACAGCCACTTTGGAAAAACAGTTTAGCAATTTGGTTTTTTTTAAGATTTATTTTTTATTTATTACATATCCCCCCTTTCTGCTTGTCCTGGCTCTGCTCATTTTTGTGTTCTTCTGTGTCTGCTTGTCTCTCCCCCCATGCGGTGACCCACTCAGTCAGCTCACCGTGCGGCAGCCTGCCTGCTTGTGGTGGCTTGCCCTGCTTGTGGGGGCTAGCCCTTCTCACAGGGGCTTGCCCTGCCCATGGCAGCATGCTTTCTCAAGGCGGTCTGCCCTCTCGAGGAGGCCCTGGGAACTGAACTCGGGGCCTCCTATCTGGTAAACCGGTGCCCTACCAATTGGGCTACAGCTGGCCCCAGCAATTTCTTATAAAGTTAAACAATACATACATATGTTATGACTGCATCAATCTCACTCTTGACTACTCAAAAGAATTGAAAACATATGCCCATATAAAGATTTGCACAGGAATATTTCTATAAGGCTCATCCATGATCCAAAATCTGGAGACAATGCAGACATTATATACTGGAGAATGGATTAAAGAATGTTGGTACATCCATTCAATAGATTACTACTAAACAATAAACAATCATTAAATTACTGATATATGCAACAATATGAATGAATCTCGATATCATTATGGTAGGTGTAGGAGCTGATGCAAAATGTTACATCTTATATGACTCTTTTCTATGATATTCTGGAAAAGGCAAAATCAGAAGGCACAAGGGAACTTTTGGGGGTGATGAAAATATTTTATATATTGATTGTGGTGGAGATTACACAACTGTATACATTTTTCAAAACTCATTGAACTCTACACCTAAAAAAGGTGACTTTTACTGTGTGTAATTTAGACTTCAATAAACTACTCTTAAAATAATAATAGAGTTAGAAGACAATGGAAAAAATTCTCAAAAAGAATACTAGCAAACTGAATCCAACTATACAATAAAATATTTATACACCATGATCAAGTGGAATTTATTCAATGTCTGCAAGTGTTGGTCAGTATAATAAAATCAATTAATGTAATACACTGCATCAATAGTGAAATCACATGATCATCTCAATGCACAAAAAGCATTTGAAAAAATACAGCACTACTTTTTGATAAAATACAAAGAAAACCAGAAAAAGAATGAAACTTCTTCAACATGATAAAGGGAATACATTAAAAACTCAATGCTAACATAATACTCAATAGTGAAAGAATGAAAGCATTCCCTCTAAGTTCAGGAAAAGAAAAAAGATGTACACTGTAACTCCTGTTATTCAATATTTTATTGGAAGTTCTTTCCAGAGCAATTAGTCTAGAAAAGGAAATAAAAGGCATCCAAATTGGATAGGAAGAAGTAACACTTTCCCTGTGTGCAGATGATGTGATCTTATATTCAGAAAATACTGAAAAATCCACAAAAGGCTTTGAGAAGTCATAAACAAATACAGTTAAGTGCTGAATTTGACACACAATTTGATATAAGATCAACATGCAAAATCAGTATTGTTTCTACATACTAGTATTGAACAATTTGAAGAAGATATCAAGAAAAAATCCATTTACAATAGCAACTAAAACAATCAAATATCTAGGAATAAATCTCACCCATGATGTAAAGGACATGTACACAGAAAACTACAAAATATTGCTAAAGAAATCAAATAAGACCTAAATAAATGGAAGATAATTCCATGGCTCATCGATTGGAAGACTAAATATTGTTAAGATGTCACCTCTGCACAGTGATCTATACTTTAACACAATTCCAATCAAAATTTCAAGGTTTCTTTGCAGAAATGGAAAAAAAACACTCATCAAATTTATGTGGAAGGGAGGGGTTCTGTAAGGTCAAATCCTTCCTGAAAAGGAAGAACAATGTTGGAAGACTGACACTTCCCAATCATAAAACATCTTACAAAGCTACAACAATCAAAACATTTGTTCCTGGCACAAGGACAGGCTTATAGTCCACTGGTATTGAATTGAGAGTTCAATACCAGTGAAGCTGAGTTTACATTCAGCACCCTAAAACTGTTCTCTCTGCTCCAGTTGAAATGCTAGCAGCAGGGCAAACGCAGCCATTGAGATCACACATTATAGTTCAGCCACCCTACAGCCCCTAAGGGGAAGTAATAATAATCTGCTGTTGCCTATGCATCAAACCATACAAACTTGGGAAAATGAAGTCCTTTGGCTATGGTATTGGCCTATGCAACCTTGCTCATTGGGAATCTTAAGCCTATGGGGAAAAGAAGTCACTCAAAACAATGCATTGTTATAAGACAAAAGTTTATACAAAAATGCCAGTAAAAAACCATTATTAATAAACCAGGGTCTCCTATTCCTTCTGGGGCTCTAAGTGTATCTAAGTGGACTCTTCTTATGCTTAAACTAGTTTTTGATGTCACTGAGGAAAGTTCAGAGAATTTAGAAGGGGAAATTTTATGGTATGGGAAGCCTCCTCATAAAACTCCCCTACCTGTACTTTGTTATCTACTAATGGAAATGTTGCTTGTATACAGTTAGGCCAGAATGATCTCCCCCTTATTGTTCCCCATAAACATCATTCTTTCCCCCCATAGCCCCCTAGCCAATACCTTCCTGCAGTAGGCTTCAGCAGTAACTCACACCCACAATCAGACACAATGTTGAATTTGCACAAATCTAACATCCTTGGTGCTACTGGCCTTCCTTGGACTGTCACTCCTACAAACTGGAAGGCATGGAACACCTTGCTGGCATGGTATAATACAACCCATCAACAAGTTTCAACAAAAACCTTTTCCTTAAAGACTGAAATCCAGCTATCACTTTACTGTAAGACTCATAAATATATATTCCCCTGTAAAGGAGTAAGTGAATAAGTCTAAACCTTAATTAGGATATGCTGTTTCTAATGATTTAGGATGGTTACCAGCTGAATATGTCACCCTAGACCCCATTGCCCCTGTCTGTATGGAACAAAAAGGAATCTGTAATATGTAGGTGTAATCCCCCAAATTTTGTAATTTCACTGTCAAGCATTAATGTTCAATGCATATAAATTCCTAATCACTCCCATAATATTTCACAAGCTCTAAATCATATGCAAGAGCACATACAACACATTAATAAATTAGCCAATGACCACCCCAAAACAGCCAATGGTTTACAAGGCTCTAGTAATAGTTATTAAATTAAACATATTTAAGTCAATATTTTCTACATTAGCCAAAGTTTCATTACTGTTTTGAATCTCAATAAAAATTCTCAGAAATTCTCAAGAATAATGTGGGAAATTTCTAGGCAATTGAATTTGGTATCATAATGCTATCGAAATATTTTCATTTTAGTTCTTGCTTTGGAAAATGATCATTCTATACATGTCTGAATTGACTTCTCTTTAATCATAAGTGTAGCTTAGTGATCTTAGTTGCAAGTAGCTATAAAGGAAAGTGTCTAACAATAGGCATCTTCAGAATTATTAAAACTATCATTGTGTCTTTCTTACAAAGAAAAGAAAATGTGTATATTAAGCATTGTTTCATATTTAGGAAGGCCCAATCAATGGGATGACTGGTATGGATTGGGGCAACAGTAAGCAGACTCAAACAACTAAAGTGGCATTGCTTACAAAAAATAAAGAAAACAAAAAAAAAGAAAAAAATAAGAAAAAAATGAAAAATAAAGAAAACAAAAAAATAAGAAAAGAAAGGAAAAAATAATAAAATGTCATTGCTGGCTGGCTTCTAGTTCCTTCCATAGGAGAAGGGGAACTATTCTTTCAAAGGAGGAAACAACGTTAAAAAAAAGGGGGTTTCTTGATCATTCATACATCTACCTTCTATCACTCATTATAGTTCAGGCATTTAGAATGAGATTAAAAGTGAAAACAGGAGTCAAAATAGGAGGAATTAGATGAAAGTTACAGCTCACCTTAACAAAAGAGCTCAAGTGACTAAAAGAAGACATAAAACTGATATGGACTTGAATAAAATAGACCATCAATTTCTCAAGAATCATAAATACCTGGGTTTTAGTCCTAGCACAGCCATGTACCATCTGTGTAACATTGTGCAGACTGTCATTCCAAAATTCAGTTTTCTCGTATGTAGAATGGTTATATTTATAGTATATGATGCTTGTAAGGATTAAATGAGTCAATGACTCAATATGTTTACTTAACACAGTGTTTGGAAAATATTAAGAACTCAGTAAATCTTAGCTATCATGGCAGAAACATTTATTGCTCACCAATTATCCGTATGTTCTTCAACATTTCCCAGCCCCCTTTGTAGTTAGGTGAGGACATGTGCTGTATGTTCTGACTCATAGACTATAAGTAAAAGTAATGTGTGTCTTATAGACCAAAACCTCAAAATATAGATGTTAATTATTCATTTTGTTCTTCTCCCCTACCTTGTAGAGCATGAGGCTAGTCTGGCCAGAGAATGAAATGAATAAGAAGTAGAGTACTCTGATGATCCATGCATATGTAGCCTGAATTAGAACATATACATAAACTTGTGTTGTTTTAAATCAATGAAATTTTGGGGTCATTGTTAGGCAGCACACAATAGACTATCTTGACTGATTTACTTATGATCACTAACCTTACAATCATCAATAGTTAAGGGTGGGTAATATTATTATACATAGATGGAAATTAATGACCTAGGTTCAAGAGTTGCTTCTCTCATTAATTATGTGAATAGCGAAAAGTCATTAAACAGTTTTATAGCTCAATTCATGCAATTGCCAAATGGAAATAATATCATTAGTCCTACTACAGAATGATGTTGTGGGAATAAAATGATTTAAAAAGTAAAATGTCTTTGATAGATTTAAATCATGTAAAAATATAAAATAATAGTTCTGTTGTCAACATGAAGATATTAACTGTTTTTATGTATACTTTTTATTTTTAATGATGTGTAGATTACATAAATGTTACATAAAAATATAGGGGATTCCCATATATTCCACTCCTTACCCATCCAACATTTTCCCACATTAACAACACCCTTCATTAGCGTGGTACATTTGTTAGAGTTGATGAACACATCTTGGAGCTTTACCACTAAACATGGATTATAGTTTACAGTGTAGTCCACACTCTCTCCTGCACAATTTGTAAGTTATGATGAGATACATAATGGCCTATATCTGTCATTGCAATGACATTCAGGACAATTCCCAGGTCCTGAAAATGCCCCCATGTTGCACCTATATTTCCCTCTTGTTCCCTCAGAACCTCCAGTGGCCACTGCCTCTACATCAAGGATAATAGTTCCTCCATTGCTAGAATCACAATAAATCAGTAGTAGAATAACAATAAGTCTAACCTAGTACATTATTCATTTCCCAATCCTGAGGATTCTGGGATGGTGATGCCCACTCTAGCACCAATTGAGAGGAGGCTTACATGCCATGAGGCAGATGGATGAGACTATCTTGCTTACAATTGCAGACAATCTCTGTTACTTGAGATGGTTGTTCATCATCATCATCTCCATGTTAGTTGTCCTGGTTGAGTCCAGTGAACCCCAAAGCATGTGTTGCAACTCTCTTGAGATACCAGGCCCAATTAGCAATTGGACAGCCCAAATATTTAAGTGTCTAGGACAAAACTTATAAAATGTAGTATTAAGTATAGGTTCAAATCGAAGGAGCAGGAGAGCAATTTACAGGGAAAACACAACTGGATCCAACTCTATCACACTGGGGAGCATAAATTCCAAAGTAAAGTCCACTGGCAGGAAACCAGACTCCTGATCTGTCTGCCATGCCTATAGTGTTTGGATGTCTCCAGAGCCCTTGGGCACCCTATTAGAGGCAATATTTACTATGGCCATCAATGAGTTCCTCCTGAGATGTGCATAAGCATAACCTCTGGAATGACCTCCTGACTCACTTTGAAGTCTGTTAGCCATATAAACTCATTTGTATTTACACTTTCCCCCTTTTGGTCAAGGTCATTTTCCAGTTGCTTTGCTAGTTGGTGCTTGCTAGTAATCCCCCAGTGCCAGGGAAGTTCATCCCTGGGAGTCATGCCCCTTGCTAGGGGAAGGTAATGAATTTATATTCTGAGTTTTGCTTAGGGAGAGGCCACACTTGAACAACTAGAAGGCTTTCAGAGGTAACTCTTAGGCACCCTATAATACTAAGATAAGTTTCAATTTCAAAAGGAAAGGCTCATATGTACAGTCTTCATTATCAAGGGCCCATCAATGGTCAATCCTCCTTCATTAGTCACTGCTCCTGTACTCAGGGAATTCTTGCTGTCCCATTAGAAGATATGGCAGAGCATCCAAGGATGGGAATTTAACATTCTTTCAGTTGTGTGAATCTCCACCCACCGTGACAATGACCCATGAACACTTAAACACATTTATATGCCTTACAGGTATGACCCAAGTGAACCTTTTCCCATGCATCCCTAATCACTGACACTGTGCAACAGTGATCCTCTGCTGCCACAGTAGTAACCCTTCTGTGATCCGAAACTGCTTCAAAAATAAAGCCAACAAATAACCAAAGTCAATAAGAAAAAGAAATAATAATAGCTTTAAAAATAACAAATAATTTAAAAACAAATTTGAAATAATAAAAAATGAAAGATAAAAATATTTTTTAAAAATTTGACAATTTCTTTCCTCACTGTATGATCTGTTGCTATGATGTATACTGACATTTTCTTCCATTTCTTTTTTTTTTTTTTTAAAGATTTATTTATTCTTTATTACATATCCCCCCCCTTTCTGCTTGCTCCTGCTGTGTGTCCATTCCTCTGTGTTTTACTATGTCTGCCTCTTGTCTCCCCCCGTCCCCGCGGCGACGCGCCGAGTCGGCCCTCCACGGCGGTGGCTCGTTCCGTTCCAGGGTGGCCCCATTCCGTTTCCACGGGGGGCTCCGCTCCATGTTTCGCGGGCAGCAGTCCTCCATGTTTTTGCGGGCTGCCGGCTTCCGCTTTCGCGGGCAGCAGCTCCGCTTTTCACGGGTGACTTTGCCATGCCCGTGGGGGCTCAGCCCTGCCCGTGGTGGCTTTTT
>PVKH010021987.1:0-14200 GCA_004027955.1 Chaetophractus vellerosus
AGGGTAAAAATGGATAAAAGTAAATAAATAAATAAATCCTTTAAAAAAATGAATAGGGGAGGAAGGTACGGACTATGGTTAGTAATACTTTGACGATGCTCTTTCATGATTTCCTAACAAATGTTTCACAACAATGCAGGGTGTTTGGGGGGGGGGTGAATTGTGGGAGCCCTGTATGATGTTATGCATGTTTGTTTTGTAAGATCACCACATTTACTGAACACTTATAGTTTATATATGTTCATGTATGAATGATGTACATCAATAAATTGTTTTAAAAAATAGGATCACCATCAAAAGATTCTTCCCCACCAAAAGCATGAGCAACAACAAACTAAAAATAGATAAATAGGACTTCACCAAAAATAAAAATTTCTCTGCATCAAAGGACATTATCAAGAATGTTAAAAGACAACCCACGGAATGGGAGAAAATATTTGAAAGTCATATATCTAATAAGGGCTTAATATCCAAAATATGGAAGGAACTTTTAAAAGTCAACAACAAAAAGACAAACAACCCAATTTAAAAATGGACAAACTGGGAAGTGGATGTAGGTAGGTCAGTGGTTGAGCACCTGCTTCCCATGTACGAGGTTTTGGGTTCAAACCCTGGTACCTCCTAAAAAAATGGGCAAAGGCCATGAATAGACACTTTTTAAGGAAGATGTAAAAATGGTCAACAAGCACATGAAAAGACGTTCAACATCATTGGTCTTTAAGGAAAAGGAAATAAAAACCACAATGAGATACCACCACAGTGAGATACCACTTCATACCCACCAGGATGGCTTTAATCACGCAAATGGAAGATAAGTGATGGGGAGGTTCTGGAGGAATTGGAACCACCATCCATTGCTGGTGGGAATGTAAAATGGTGCAGTCGCTGTGGAAAACAGTTTGCGGGTTCCTCAAAGAGATTCTGGATTAGTATATGACCCAGCAATTCCACTCCTAGGTATATACCCAAGAGGAATGAAGATATATGACCACAGAGAAGCATGTATGTTAATGTTTATAGCAGCATTATTCATAATAGCCAAAGGTGGAAACAGGCCCCACGACCGTGGACAGATGAGTGGATAAACAGATTGTGGTGTAAACACACAATGGAATATTATTCAGCCATAAGAAGGAATGAAGTACCAATATATGCTACAACTTGGATGAATCTTGAAAACATGCTCAGTGAACAAGCCAAGCATATTTTCAGAGAAAGAAGCCAGGTCACATATGGCATGGATCCTTTTATATGAAGCATCCAGAATAGGCAAATCCATAGAGACAGAAAGCAGACTAGAGGTTACCGAGGGATGTGGGAAAGGAGGGTGGGGTTGTGATTGGGTAGCGGTACAGGGTGTTTAAATGGGATGATGAAAAAGTCTTGCAACTAAAGAGAACTGATGGTTGCACAACATTGTGAGTACAATAAATACCACTAATCGGGCACCTTAAAATTATATGTTACGTGATTTCACCTGAATAAAACAAACAAAATGAAACAAAAAGGTAAAAGCCTTTAACCTCGCTTTAGTGGCGTCTTGGGAAAGAGCAAAAGTAGATCCAAGTGTCCAGTCTGCCATCTTTTCCTGGAAATTCTTTAATTCATTATCAATGGCGTTTACTATTGCCAATCTTTTATGTAATCATACTAGAAGAATAGATGAGATATGCTCTGCTTGGGACCTAATTTGTACATATCAGGAAAGTAGATTTTTTGTCAGTCTGGTTGACTGTTTTATTTCCACAACCAAGCACAGGGCCTGCATGTAAGAAAGTATCAATAAAGATTTCAAAAGACAGATATTCCAAAATGGAATTATGGGTTTTAGAATTAAATCTTAAACAAACAAACAAAAATAAATCTTGTGCCCCATTTGATTTCTCACTATTAACTTCAGTTCCTCCCTTTATTTTGTGGGAATAAATGTCAATGTCTTCGATCTCCATTATTGCAAATCTTCAATAACTGAAGTTTCCATTCATTGAATACTTTGATTAAAGATTCATAACTGATTTTGAATAAAATGCAACCAAGGTTTATAGAATTTATATACAAAAATATAGTATCACCATAGGTCACTTGGCCTTATTTACAAAGTAGTTTTTAAAAGCGCATTTTTTCTTCTTTTTTTTTAGTTAGGTCAATAGAAAGAATGTATTGGGAAATAGGGGAAAGAACAGAGTTTGCTGAGAAATGGGAAAGAAAGATGGAAATACACACCAAGATTTAGTGTGGGCTCCTCTAGGCAAAGAGAGTGAGCTCTGCCTCCTGTGGTTAGCTTTTAAACTGTTAATTATTCCTCCCCCTTCTAATGATAAGGGGATGGGCCCTAGAGGTTATTGGTTACTCCACCAATGGTGGGGGCCAATGGTGAGGCCTGTTTGGAATATCCATGGCCAAGGGCAGGTCCTGTAAAGAGAAACTGGGACCTCAGGGTTACACTGAAGGTCCTAATGAGGACTTGCAGCCATGTTGTCTGCCGGCCATGTTGTCTTGTCAGCCATGTTGTCTGCCGGTCATGTTGTGGCTCTTCTTCTCCTCCATTACCTTGTACTAACTTGCCTCAACTCCCCCCCCAGAGACTTCTTAAGAGGGTGTTGAGGGGCAATGATCATTATTCTGTAGTGTCTTTCTGCTGGTTAGGGCAGCAGTCCCTGCAAAGGCACAAATTTTAAATGCCTATCTGGACAGCAAAAAGAAGGCAGGTACTAATATTCTGAAGTATTTTGTATTCAACCTCAGTTTCCCTACAGTTTGTAATTCATTTATTCTACATGTATATAAATGTTTGTAAATTGACGACTACAGCTTCTATTTTCATTGGTAGAATGTCTAAGATTGGATACAATTATGAACGATGAGGACACTGCAACCAATTTTGAGTACACTTGGTTCCACAGATATTTTTTTTTAGGAAGTAGCAGGGATTGAACTAGGGACATTGTATGTGGGAGGCAAGCACTCAACCACCGAGCTACACCCATTCCCTCCATAGATTTTTTTTTTTACTTTAGCAAGACTATTTTTACCATGACGCTGTGTCCCACCAAAATTTGTATGTGTAGTAGGTTTATTGCAAAAACAAACTTTAATCTTCAATGTTGAACTATATAACTGAATTTAAAATAGCATTCACAATAATGTCAGATGTTCACCTTTGACAAAATGAATTCCCAAAAGCTTTACTTTGATTCTATGAATTGGATGGTGTAGCCGTTTGATGTAATTATGAATTTAAAAATCGATATTGAATCATGCTTGTAAACTGATCTGTGCATCTGGGCATGATTGGGTTATGATTAGGGCATTGACTGGGCCACCTCAGTAGGGCATTGAGCCCCGCCCCTCAGTGGGTGTGGTCTCAAGTATAAAAGGCAAGGCAAAAGACAGAGGGAGCAGATTTGAGAAGCAGTTTTGATGTTGGAGAGAAGGCCCCGGGAGAAGAGAAGTGAGCCGTTCACCTGATAGTCTGCAGCTGGCCTTGTGGAGAGACGCAAAGCCTAGAGAGCCTCATGGTCTACAGCTGACCTTGTGGAGGAAACAGGAGCTAAGCCCGGAGAGAGACGCAGCCCCGGGAACAGAGGAACCCAGAAGCCTGAACCCTGGCAAACATCGGCAGCTGTCTTGCTCCAACACGTGGCAATGCACTTTGGTGAGGGAAGAAACTTATGCTTTGTGGCCTGGTAACTGTAAGCTTCTACCCCAAATAAATACCCTTTATAAAAACCAACCAATTATTGGTATATTGCAAAGGCACCCCTTTGGCTGACTAATACAGATGGGAAAAACAGTCGAATTATTATTGGAATTAACTGATTTTCTGTTTGAAGCATCTGACATTAATATAAGACCAGCATCATTTTACTATTTGTGATATTTTTCTACTATTGATACCAACATATAAACAGCAACTGTTGTACTAATCTGACATGCATAAGAAAACTTGGAATGAAAAATGAGAAAGTATAATTTAAAAGAACAGTGATTTACTCTAAATAAAAATATATGTATCATAGTGATATGAAAAAGGGACCTTCTGGACTGCACAAGTTAAATCATAATCTTCAGACAGTCTTCTGAAGGTGCTTAGAGGAGTTCAGATTTTTATTTTTTGACTTTCATGTGGCACATGGTAGATGGTAAATGTCAACAAATATTTTATGTATAAAAGTTATACATTTTTTAAAAAAAGTTATCCATTTATCATCAACTTTCTTAAGAAATGGAACTCCAGGAGTTAATATTTGATTAACAAGGCATCTGGCCCTTCTAAATTTTTTTTTATAACACTAAGCTGTTTTTTTATTTTATTTTATTTAATTAATTAATTTTTTGGTTACATATCTCCCCCCCTTCTGCTTGCTCTTGCTGTGTGTCCATTCTTCTGTGTTTTTCTATGTCTGCTTCTTGTCTCCCCCTGTCTTTGTGGTGACGCGCCGAGTCGGCCCTCCGCGGAGGAGGCTCGCTCCGTTTGTGGGTGGCTCCATTCCATTTTCACGGGCGGCTCCGCTCCATGTTTTGCGGGCAGCAGTGCTCCGTGTTTTGCAGGCTGCCCAGCTTCCACGCTTCGCAGGCAGCAGCTCCGTGTTTCACGGGTGACTTTGCCATGCCCGTGGGGACTCCGCCCTGCCCGTGGCAGCTTTTTGCCTTGCCCACGGTGGCTTTGCCCTGCCCACGGTGGCTTGCCATTCTCAAGGCCATCTGCCCGCTCGGAGAGGTCCCCGGGAACCGAACCCGGGACCTCTCATGTGGTATACCGGCGCTCTTATCCACTGAGCTATCTAGCCGGCCCCTGGCCCTTCTAAATTGGCAATTACTTTGACTCTGATTCTTTGACTAGCTAATCCTACTAGAATAATAGTTCTTCTGCATTGATATATATGTTACTTTAAGGAAGGAAGCATAAAGAACTCAAGAAAGTAGCTTAGATTTTTAACCAGGTTGGGAGGTGTCAACTGAAAAATAACAAACTAAGCTGCAAGGCAACAAAGGCATTTGTTTGGGGTCTTGGAATTGTAATTCAGGGAGCACAGATTCAGGTAGCAACCCCAATCACATCCTGTCTTGGCATTTCCAGGCAAAGGTTTTTTAAAGGGAAAGATTAGTTAAGATGTTTGTGGTTAGTGGATATTTGGGGTACTCTAATTGTCCTTCAGGTTAGATAGTTAACTGAGGGGCCGGCTCGATAGCCCAGTGGATAGGGCGCCGGCATACCACATGGGAGGCCCCGGGTTCGATTCCCGGGGACCTCTCCTAGTGGGCAGACCACCTTGAGAAGGGCAAGCCGCCATGGGCGGGCCGGAGCCGCCGTGGGTAGGGCAAGAAGCTGCCACGGACAGGGCAAGAGCCGCCACGGGCAGGGCAGGTCGTCCGCGGATGGAGCGCAGCCAGCCACCCGCGAACTGAAGCAAGCGCCGGCCGTGAACGGACGCAGAGACCGCCCACAAGCGGGGAAAGCCGCACATGCGCAGTGACCACTCTCGGCGCATTGCCGCAGCGGGGGGAAGGGGAGATATGTAATAAAATAAATAAATCTTTAAAAAAAAAAAAAAAGATAGTTAACTGAGCTGTTTATCTTGTCATTTTTTTTATGGTTCTGATCTGGTTTTGAGGAACAATTGTTGCTTGAGGCTTTACATATTTAGGTAGTTTGTGATATCTGGCTGAGACCTGCCTCCAGGATGACCTCCTGACTCCATTTTAAAACTCTTAGCAATAGGAACTCTATTTCGTTTAGTTTCATTTACCATTTCCCCCTTTTGATCAAGATCTTTCTCTGAAAGCATCACTGATCAACATTTGGTATTAATCCCTCAACCCCAGGAAGGCTCATGCCTGGGAGTCATGTCCCACTTAGGGGGGTAGGTAGGCAGTTTACTTTCAGAGTTTGGCTTAGAGAGGGACTACATTTCAGAAGGTTTTCGGGAGGTAAATCTTAGGCATTAATTATAATTAGGCTCAGTTTCATCATTACAGAAATAAGTTTTATAACCAAGATCAAGGCTTTGGCTTACTTCCAGCTGTTATTATGGAGATGAGACAACAGATGAGACATTGTAGTGACTATAAATTTAAAAGTATTAGCAAGGTTTGAACTATGTTATGAATCTAGTCTCCACAAGATCTAAGATTTATATAACTTAATAAGTGTGTATGAGTGCAGCCAATAACTATGACCCTTCTGTGGAATCTAAATAAGCATTGACCCAGCAGTTTGATAGATTGCCTAGGTTGTCAGCTTTTTGTCTGGCTGGGGGAAAAGGATGAAGAATGGCAAGGGACTAAGAAGACAGAGTAAGGGCAATTTTGAGGATTTTTAAAAGGAGTAGGATTCAAATTGATTTAGAGATTCAATGCAATTCCAAAAAAAATCCCAACAGCCTTTTCTGCAGAAAAGCCAAATATCAAATTTATTTGGAAGGGTATGAGGCCCCGAATAGCCAAAAATGTCTTTAAAAAGAATGAAGTTAGAGGACTCTCACTTTAAATCATATTACTTAGCTATAGTGGTAAAAACAGCATGGTAGTGACATAAAGATAGACATATTGACCAATGGAACCGAATTGAGAATTCATGGGAAGCAGATGTGGCTCAAGTGATTGAGCTCCCACCTACCACATGGGAGGTCCCTGGTTTGGTTCCCGATACCTCCTAAAGAAGACAGCGAGCTGGCATGATGGGCAGGCGCAGCAAGCTGATGCAACCAGAGACACAAGAAGAAAAATATGAGAGACACAATAAAGCAGGGAATGGAGGTCCTCAGTGCCCCCTAAAGAAGACGAGCAAGACAGCAAGCTGACACGATGGGCAAGCGCAGCAACCTGACTCAACAAGATGACGCAACAAGAGACACAAGGAGGAAAGACAACGAGAGACACAACAAAGCAGGGAACAGAGATGGCTCGAGTGATTAGGTGCCTCCCTCCCACAGCAGAGGTCCCGGGTTTGGTTCCTGGTGCCTCCTAAAGAAACAAGGAAGACAAACAAACACAGCAAGTACAAACAACGAGCAGGTGGGGAGAAATAAATAAATTTAATAAACCTGTGGGGAAAAAAAAAGAAATAGACCTTAACAACTACAGTCAAGTGATTTTTGACACAGTGGTCAAGCCCACCTAGCTGGGCCAGAACAGTCTATTCAACAAACAGTGCTGGGAGAACTGGATAGCCATATCCGGAAGAAAGAAAAAGGACCCCTATCTCATACCTTATACAAAAATTAACTCAAAATGGATCAAGGACCTAAATATAAAAGTGACAACCATAAAACTCCTAGAAGAAAATCTAGGGAAACATCTTCAAGATCTAGATCTTGTGGTAGGCAGTAGTTTCTTAAACCTTACACCCAAAGCTCAAGCAACAAAAGAAAAATAGATAAATGGGACCTCCTCAAAATTAAACACTTTTGTTCTTCCAAAGACTTTGTCAAGAAAATGAAAAGGCATCCTACTCAATGGGAGAAAATATTTGGAAATCACATATCTGATAAGGGTTTGATATTAATGTTATATAAAAAGTTCATACAACCCAATGATAAAAAGACAAGCAACCCAATTAAAACACAGGAAAAAGACTTGAATAGACATTTTTCCAAAGAGCAAATTCAAATGGCCCAAAAGTACATGAAAAAATGTTCACTATCACTAGCTATTAGGGAAATGCAAATCAAAACAATAAGATATCATCTTACACTGCACAGAATGATCATTATTTAAAAAACAAACAAACAGAAAACAGTAAGTGGAGAAATAGGAACACTCCACTGTTGGTGGGAGTGTAGAATGGGGCAGCCTCTGTGGAAGAGGGTTTGGTGATTCCTAAGGAAACTAAATATAGAACTGCCGTATGATCCAGCAATCCCTCTACTAGGAATATATCCAGAAGAACTGAAAAGTGTGACACGAACAGACTTTTGCACACTGATGTTCATAGCGGAGTTATCCACAATTGCCAAAATATAGAAACAACCAAAGTGTCCATCAACTGATGAATGGATAAATAAAATGTGGTATATACATATGCTAGAATACTATGCTGCTGGAAGAAGAAATGAAATTGGGACACATATGATAACATGGATGAACCTTGAAGACGTTATGCTGAGTGAAATAAGCCAGACACAAAAGGACAGATATTGCATGGTCTCACTAATATGAACTAAGTACAAAGAATAAATGCATGGAGTTAAAAACTAGAGTGTAGGGGGCCGGCTGTATAGCCCAGTGGATAGGGCGCCGGTATACCACATGGGAGGCCCCGGGTTCGGTTCCCGGGGACCTCTCCTAGTGGGCAGACCGCCTTGAGAAGGGCAAGCCGCAATGGGCGGGCAGAGCTGCTGTGGGCAGGGCAAAAAGCTGCCACGGACAGGGCAAAGCCGCCACGGGCAGGGCAGGTCGCCCGCGAACGGAGCGCAGCCAGCCACCCACGAACTGAAGCGGAGCCGGCCGTGAATGGAAGCAGAAGCCGCCCACAAGTGGGGCAAAGCCGCCTGCGCGGTGACCGTTCTCGGCGCGTCACCGCAGCAGGGGGAGACAAAGCAGACAGAGAGGAACACAAGAATGGACACACAGCAAGAGCAAGCAGAAGGGGGGGGGGAAGCAATAAATTTAAAAAAAAACTAGAGTGTAGGTTATTAGGAGATAGGAGGAGGGTTGAGAAGGGGTACTGATGCTTAATGTATATAGAAGTTTTAATTAACGTGACTGTAAAAGTGTGAAATGGTTAGAGTTGATGGTAACACATAGTGAATAGAACTGACACAGCTGTTTTAGAAATGGGATTGTGGCTGTAAAGAGTAGTCTAGGCATGTAAATGTCCATTGAAAGAAAGCTAGAGGATAATCTAGAGATTGAATAACATAGTGAACCTATAGGGGGTTAATAGTACAAATACAAGAATGTCCTTCAATGAACTAGAATAAATGTACATCACTACTGCAAGGTGGTAAGAATGTGGAGAAGATGGGGAAAATACAATTAACGTAACCTATGGACTACAGTTAACACAATACTGTAATATGCTTGCATCAATGCCAAAGATGTACTGTGTTAATAATAGGAGGTATATGGAAAAACTATACCAAATTCACGCTATAGACTATAATTAGTGCTAATAGCCGGATAATATCTCATAATCTATAACAAATGTCCCACAACAATGTAGTGTGTTGGTAAAGGGGTGTTGTATGGGAATTCCACACATGTACATAATTGTTTTGTAAGTTCACAACTTCTCTAATAAAAGTATATATTTTTAAAATGTTCAACATTACTAGCTGTTATGGAAATGGAGAGCAAAGCCACATTTCACACCTTATTAAGAATGGTCAGTCCCCGGGCTATGCCCTGCTCTTGAGGGGCATCTCCGCACCTCTGGGGGGCGCCGCTCGCCGTTGGCTGCTCCTGGCTGGACTCAGCGCAGGAGTCTGCGGGGTCCTGGGCACCTAGAGGCCTGGCAGGAGCTGGGGGCGAGCCGGCCACTGAGCGTGTCAGCGCCTGCGCGGAGCAGCTCAGAAGATAAAGTCCACTTTATAAATCGTGACAGACCTAAGGCAGTGGCGATGCCAGACAGTCCATTGATATGGGCAAGAACTCTTAATTAGAATATATTGGGGGAACCGGCTGTGGCTCAATTGGTTGGGTTCTGGTTTAGCACATGGGAGGCCCCGAGTTGGGTTCCCAGGGCCTCCTGGCGAAGGCAAGCCGCCGCGCAGTGAGCTGATGCAGCAGGGCGAGACAAGCAGACACAGAAAAACACAAAGCAAATAAACACAGTGAGCACAAGCAGCAAGGGGGGATATAAAAGTAAAAATAATAAATCTTTAAAAAAGAAAGAATATATAGGAATATTTTCATGAAAATTTATGTATTTTTATAATGATTAATTCTTAATGTAATGAAATGAAACCATGGATGAATGGATTTATTGTTATAACTAGCTTTGCTATTTTGATTTACTTGTATAACTACTGAATTTTGCAGTTCTGAAAGTATGCAATCTTTATTTTGGTTAAATTATAAAAATGTTAACCAAATATTAGAAAATAGTTAACATGAAAAAAACCTAACATGTTTTACCTTACATTTGTTTAATGACATTAGCAAAATGTTTCCATATAAATCTTATGTCTGCTTAACTGTATGGTAGATTAAAAAGCTGTGATTATCCCTGTTTGATCTCAGTGAAGGCAGAATCTAAAATGGCTTGTTCCGCCACGGGCAGGGCAAGCCCCCGCGAGCAAGACAAGCCCCCCCGAGCAGGGCAAGCTTCTGGCGAGCAGACAAGGCCACCGTGCGGTGAGCTGACTCGGCGGGTCGCCGCAACGGTGGGGAGACAAGCAGACACAGAAGAACACAAAAAAAATGAACACAGCAAGAACAAGCAGAAAGGGGGGCTATATAATAATAAAATAAAATAAAATGGCTTGTTTAGGACAATACAACTAATTAGAAGGTCTGGTACTAGAGCCCACATCTTGTCACCACAAGTTAAATGTTCAGACTGAAACTGGAAAATTATGAATATCTTACTTAGAGCAGCAATTAAACGTGAATGTGTATTGACAAAAATATTTAACTGCTCAATGAACAATTAACCTTATAAGGAAATATTTCAGGGGCCAGCTCGATAGCCCAGTGGATAGGGCGCCGGCATACCACATGGAAGGCCCTGGGTTCGGTTCCCGGGGACCTCTCCTAGCGGGCAGACCGCCTTGAGAATGGCAAGCCGCCATGGGCGGGCCGGAGTCGCCGTGGGCAGGGCAAGAAACTGCCACAGACAGGGCAAAGCCGCCACGGGCAGGGCAGGTCACCCGTGAATGGAGCGCAGCCAGCCACCTGCGAACTGAAAGCCGCCCATGAATGGAAGCAGAAGCTGCCCACAAGCGGGGAAAGCCGCGCCTGCGCAGTGACCAGTCTCGGGCGTCGCCGCAGTGGGAGGGAAGGGGAGATATGTAATAAAATAAATAAATCTTTAAAAAAAAAAAAAAGAAATATTTCAAAATTTGGAGGAGTGGATGTGGCTCATGTGGTTGAGCACCTGCTTCCCACATGGAAGTTTCCTGGTTCAGTCCCTGGTGCCTCCTAAAAACAAAAAAAACAAACAAGCAACTAAATGAAAAAACCACCAACTCAGGGAAGCCAATGTGGCTCAGTGGTTGAGCCCCAGCTTCCCACATGTGCGGTCTGGGGTTCAATCCCTGGTCCCAGTAGCTCAAAAACAAAAAACAACAACAACAACAAAATAATTTTGGATTCATTGAAAAGTCAAGTCTAAACATAGACATTATAACACTATAAAATAAGTTTGATTTTTGTTCTGATAATACTGGAGGAATAAACAAAACCTTAGATATCTTTATTCTTTCTCATTCTGAACAGAATGATAGATCTTTGCAATCTTTTAAAAAATAGTGCTGAATCGTACATCTCCATCTGTAGCAGATGGGAGGGAATCTTATGAATTAGGTTTTCTCTGTCCTGAGCGAAAGAATGAAACAAACAGGCTGTTGCGTTACACAGCTCTAGGGGGCGCCATTCCCTTAAATTAGGCTCAAGTTCCACAGCAGTCCTAGAAGTGAGGAAATGGTTTTGAATATCACAGATTAACAATTACAAATGGAAAATATTTGTATTCTTATTTTTACTAAAACTAAATTTGTTTTTATGTAACATTTATGTAATCTAAACTGTCTTTAACATAAATAAATAAAGCAATTCAAGTTAAAAAAAAACTAAATTTGTACAAGTTAATAAAGGGGTAGACTGTGCTTTTTGGAAGTATAGTAAAACTAAGACCAATTGTGAGGAAAGATCAGAACAAATTAGTGAAAAAAAAGTCGACTATAAGATAACTGAATAAGCTTCAAGTACATCATGCAGTGATTTTTACACATATTTCTCAAGCACTATATTTGGCATAAGGCAGTGTTTTATGCCTGTTGGGAAATACAGAGCTGAACAAGACAAGGAATACCCTCAGGCAGCTCACCTTTTATCAGCAAAAGGGGAACATATGCACAAATAATCTGCTTGAACTAAAATGACCAATTTGCCAAACAAGGATTCTTTTAAAGTAATTAATATATAAATTGTGGTTAGGAAGAACTTGAGACTTCCAATGTTCATTAGGTGTTTGATAATTATTGTGTGCCTTCTATGTGTGGAGACCTTCAAAATAATGTCTTCTCTTAAGTAGCTTCCATATTCTCTCTTATTCCTGCATGGATTACCTAAGCTTTCCTTTCCAGAGCTACATGTTTTTTTATTTTAAATTAGAAAAGTTCAAATCCATGAAGTTGAATTGTATTACTTAAATAAAACCTACTAAACTGAAAAAAAAAAAAGAATGGTTGTTAAAAAAACAAACAAACAAATAACAGGAAACTACAAGTGCTGAAGGAACAGGAACTCTCCTTCACTTCAATCTCTGTGGAAGACAGTTAGGCTGTACCTCAAGAAGCTGAATATAGAACTGCCGTATGAACCCGCAATCCTGTTACTAGGAATATATTCAGAACTGAAAGCAAGGACACAAACTGACATTTGCGCACCGATGTTCATAGCAGCATTATTCATAATTGCTAAAATATGGAAACAGCTCGACTGTCCATCAACTGATGAATAGATAAACAAAATGTGGTGTGTGTGTGTATATATATATACACACAATGGAATACTATTCAGCTGCAAGAAGAAATGAAATCGGGATGCATTGACAACATGGATGAACCTTGAGGACATTATGTTGAGTGAAACAAGCCACACACAAAAGGACAAGTATTGTATGGTCTCACTAATATGAACTAAATACGATGAGTTAAACTCATGAAGGTAAACTCTAAAGTATAGTTAACTAGAATATAGGATGAGGGTTGAGAATGGGAGCTGATGCTTAATGTATGTAGAATTTTTAATAAAGTTTATTATAAACGTTTGGAAATGAATAGAGTTGATGGTAACACATTGTAGTGAGTACACTACCACTACTGATTTATAAATGTTATTGTGGTTGAAAGTCTGTGGATGTAAATATCAATGGAAAGGAAGCTAGAGAATGATCTAGGAACCGTGTATAACATGATTTCGGCGGTGGATGAAGATTGTGGTTAATAACATAAATATACGACTGTTCTTCTTTTACAAAGTGTTAAGAATATGGTGACACATGGGAAAATCACAACTAATGTAACTTATGGACAACAGTTAATAGTAATATTGTAAAAATTTTTTCAGCAATGGCAGAAAAGATATCAATTCTAAGGGAAACAATAGGGGGTTATAAGGGGTTATGGGATTTTTCCTTTTGGAGTAATGAAAATGTTCTAAAATTGACTGAGGTGATGACAGCACAACTCTGTGATGAGAATGAGAGCCACTGAGCGTGCACTTTGAATGGATGGAATAAAGCATAGGACTGTTTAACAGTGAATCCTATGGAAGAAAATGGACTGTGGTTAGCAGAACAAACATGAGAATGGTCTCTCATGAACTATAACAAATATAGAATACTAATACAGGGTGTTAATAATCAGGTGGGTTGGGGGAAAATATACCAAATGTAAGATATGGGCTATAGTTAGTAGTAATATTTTGATAATGCTCTTTCATAGTTTGTAACAAATGTTTTACAATACAAGGTGATGGCAGTGGGGTGATGTATGGGAGCCTTGTTTTGTAAGTTTAGAACTTCTACTATACACTTATTGCTTATGTATGTTCATTTATAAACGATGTACTTCAATGAAAAATTTTAAAAAGGGGGTGGGGGAGCGGATGTAGCTGGGGAACGGATGTAGCTGAGGTGGTTGAGTGCCCGCTTCCCATATATGAGGTCCTGGGTTCAATCCCCGATACCTCCTGGAAAAAAAAATTAGGAAGGGGGTAGGATTCATTGCAGGAGGGACGGAGATGGACTGGGGTGCAACAAAGGGGTGAGGGAGGAATAAAAATGCAAATAAGAGAGCTAGTAGGGTAATAACGAAGATTATAGTGTTATTGAGTTCATTTCAATCTAGTGAAAATCAGGTCTGGTTCTGGTTCTTGGGTTAGCTGTTCAAGTCAGACGCCTTCTACTTAGGGGTTACGTAAGCTTAAGATCACCAGTAGATATTAATTACATCGGCCTGGTCCCAGGTCTTGAGATAGCTGTTTACATCAGATGCTGGCTATTCTAATTTCTTTTTTTTTTTTTTGGTTA